>JARBWK010000006.1:117065457-117157821 GCA_030556195.1 Anolis apletophallus | reverse complement strand
GGCGCTGCAGGCATCGGGGGGCAGGATGGCCGAAATGTCGATATTCCATTGTAAGTTGGAGAGACTTCAGCACGATGCTCATGCATGAGGGACTTCAATACAATGCGGAGTAGCAAATACACACACACACACACACACATATATATATATATAGGTCCTTCTCAAGAATTAGCATATAGTGCTAAAGTTCATTGTTTTTTCATAATGTAAGGATAAAAATTAAACTTTCATATATTGCACCAACTGACATATTTCAGGTCTTTTTTTGTTTTGTACTGAGGATTTTGGCATACAGCTCCTGAAAACCCAAAAATACTGTCTCAAAAATTAGCATATTTGGTCAGATGGGAATATGCTAATTTTGGAGATATGTATGCCAAAATCATCAGTATTAAAAAAAAGACCTGAAATATTTCAGTTGGTGCAATGAATTGAAATATATGAAAGTTTAATTTTTATCATTACATTATGGAAAATAATGAACTTTAGCACTATATGCTAATTTTTTGAGAAGGACCTGTATATATACTTCAATAGAGGAAGGTGAAAAGGTCTGCCTTCCATGAGGTTCTAAAGGAGCGTAGGAGGGAACAAGTCTCAGCCCCAAAACATACTGCAGAGATGGAGAAGAGTAGGGAGGGAACAGCTTGGCTCCCAAAGGAAATTGCTGGGGCAGACATCTCACCAATCAAGCTTGGGAGAATCGTGAAGGCAAAGCCTGACCCTCAATATGCTCCAGAAGGAAAGGCAGGAAAGAACAAACCCAAGACTATTTTCTGGAATTGTGTGAGAAGGACCTCCAATGATGCATCATGTTTGGGAACGTCCACAGAATTCCACAGCAGTAAAAGTGGTGCCAAACTGCATGAACGCAATAGTGTAGATGCACTCATTGCTAACAACTGAAACATTACTTGATGAATCAAACAAAGAGACCACAAGTTCAGGACACATTTTTATTTTTTAAAGTACTGAGTTGCAAGTGTGTTACTGCACTAGGATACAAGAGATAGTAGCCTTTATTTTGCATGGCACATGTTGAGGACTGAATACATTATGTGCATAATACTGTTACAATAATGGACAGGCAAGTAATGCATCTTTTTTTAAACAAAATCACTGACCTACTTATTCATTATCAAAATCCATGATACTCTTGCATACCGAAACTCTCAGCTCATTCAAAATATCCCCTTAGTCCAGTGTTTCCCAACCAGTGTGCCGGGGCACACTAGTGTGCCGTGAGCGATCATCAGGTGTGCCGTGGGAAATTGGAACCTCCAATTGGTGAGGGGAAGATACTTACCAAAGAAGATAAAATTATAAAAGCTTTCCAAAAATTCTATCAAGGGCTATACAGAAAAGAACAGATCTCTAAGGACTCAATAGCAGAATACATAAGCAAGCTAGACATTCCAAAACTATCAGAGAGCCAGAGAGATTTTAAATAAGAAATTAGCCTCGCTGAAACAATCAAGGGTATAAAAGCCTTAAAAGTAATAAAGCACCAGGGCCAGATGGCTACACAGCCCTTTTCTATAAGACATTCAAAGAAGAGTTAGCCCCCATACTGACCGACATCTTCAATGGCATAAGGGAAACAAAACAAATACCAAAGACTTGGGAGAAAGCAAACATTATATTAATACATAAAGAAAATACAGAAACTACAGACACCAAAAATTATAGACCGATTAGCCTCCTAAATACGGACTATAAGATATTCGCCATGATTATGGCCGAAAGGCTCAAATCTTTCCTGAGTAACTGGATATCGTCAGAACAAAACGGATTCTTACCAGATAGGCATATCAAGACCAACACCAGATCTATTATAGACATATTGGAGTATTACGAGAGACACAATGAAAAGAAATTGGCTTTACTTTTCATTGACGCCGAAAAGGCGTTTGACACAATTAATTGGAGTACTGTGTACAATTCTGGTCACCGCACCTCAAGAAGGATATAACGGAACTGGAAAAGGTACAAAGAAGGGCAACAAAAATGATCCAAGGGATGGAGCAGCTCCCTTATGAAATCAGGTTGCAACGCCTTGGTCTTTTCAGCCTTGAAAGACAGCGTTTAAGAGGTGACTTGATCGAAGTGTATAAAATCATGCATGGGATAGAAAAGGTGAATAAAGAAAAAATATTTTCTCTGTCACACAACACTAGGACTAGGGGGCACTCCCTAAAGCTCCAAGGTAGGAAAGTTAGGACTAATAAAGGGAAATATTTCTTCACCCAGAGGGTCATTGGGTTATGGAACTCACTTCCAGAAGAGGTTGTGACAGCTGTCAGCCTGGACAGCTTCAAGGCAGGATTAGACAGATTCATGGATACCAATCAGTAGTTACTGACATGGACATCCAAGTGCTACCTCTGTGTTGATGGAGGCAGGCAGGATTTTCCCCGGTACTGGTTGTGGGGGTCGGGAGCAGGTGAGGTTTTGCCCTCCTTTCTGCTAGAGATCCCCGTGTACAACTAGTGGGCCACTGTGTGACACAGAATGCTGGACTAGATGGGCTGAGGCCCGATTCAGCATGGCTCTTCTTATGTTCTTAATTGGGATTTTTTAAAAAGAATAACGAGGGAGCTGGACATGGGCCACCATTTCTGCAACACCACTGAGGCACTATATAAAAGCCAGGAAGCAACCCTGCTGGTAAACGGCCAAGCAAACAACAAAAATATCCAAATTCAAAGAGGAGTCAGGCAGGGCTGCCCTCTCTCACCATTACTTTTTATAATGGTGATGGAGATGCTAGTCAGAGACATCAATCAGGACAAACAATTAAGAGGCACCCAGGTTCTCAGACATAAGTATAAATGCAGGGTCTATGCAGACGATATGGTCTGCATAATTGAAGACCCTCTCTCCAGCATCAACAGCTGGCTGAACAAAATAGAAATATTTGGATCAATGGCGGGCTTCAAGTTAAACAAAATTAAATCCAAAATTTTAACAAAACACCTAAACGCCAAAGAAAAAGATATGTTACAAATTAAATCCGGTTTACAAATTGGGAAGAAAGTCAAATATCTAGGAATTTTCATTACGGCAAATAATACACAGTTACTTAAGAACAATTATGAATACCAATGGAAAAAGATCCAAGCCGACCTGGAGAAATGGAAATATCAGAACCTGTCACTCCTCGGAAGAGTTGCAGCAATTAAAATGTCAATCCTGCCAAAGCTGCTATTTTTATTTCAAAATATCCCAATCCTAAGAAATGATCATATGTTTGTCAAATGGAATAAAGAAATAAGGAAATTTATTTGGAAGAACAAGCAACCCAGGATCAGTCTAAAATTAATGACAGACGAGACAAAGCGAGGAGGGTTTGGCCTTCCGAATCTCAAATTGTATTACGAGGCTTGTAACCTAGTTGCCATCAAGGAATGGGTGTCCCTAAGAAACAATAATATGTTAGCATTAGAAGGCCATGATCTTCGGGCGGGATGGCACGCGTACCTGTGGTACGACAGAAGACAGGTAGAGAAGAACTTCAGCCACCACTATATAAGAGCCGCCTTAATTAAAACCTGGGAAAGATACAGACCGGGCTTCTTTAGCGCCACCCCCCTCTGGATTTCTCCACTGGAGGCCTTTTATAAAAAAGAGCTAGCTGGGATCAACTGGCTTACATATAAACAAATTCTAAGAAGATCCCAAGGAAACTGGGAATTGAAGACAATCGAGGAGTTGAAGGAAGAGGGGTACAGTGTATCATGGTTCCAATACCATCAGATGTTCCAAAGCTAATAAAGAACATCAGCGCCCTTTACAAACAACTCCTAAGGTGGGATACGGCAGACGAACAAATCAAAAATTGTCATACAAAATGGGCCCAAGACCTAGGCCACTTGATATTATTAAGACAATGGGAGGAAGTATGGAGGGGAAAACTGAAATACAATGCAACAACCGACATCACAGAAAACTGGCTGAAGATGCAATATCGGTGGCATCTACACCCAACGAGACTTGCAAAATTTAACAAAAACAGCTCCCATGTCTGTTGGAAATGCAAAAGGGAAATTGGTACCTATATACACCAATGGTGGAGGTGCAAAACCGCCCTCAAATACTGGACAGCCGTCCACAAGAAAACGGAAAAGATATTAAAGATTAGATTCCCTATGGACCCTCAATACTATCTTTTAGGACTATCCAATCCAGCACTTAACAAGAACCAGGAAGAATATTCTTCCTTCTCAGCGCCTGCAGCCGGATAGTTCTGGCACGCCACTGGAAGAAGGATACCATTCCGGAAATAGAAGAATGGATCCTGAAGGCCCTCGATCTGATACAGATGGAAGCCATCACCCAAAATCTGAACAACAAAAAATATATAACGGATTGGTCGTGCTTTAAAAGCTATATGCAAAAGGAAAAATTTAAATGTATAATAGATCTAAATGACCTTTAAGGATATGTTAAGGCAGAGTGTATAGTTTACAAATAGCATGCTTTATACCTCCCTGTATAATTTTGAGATTTGAGAACCAAGCACGCTCTTGTGTTACCTTTCGGGAAGTCACATACACCCCACCCGCTCACGTTCCCACCCCACCTCACTACCCCTCCCCTCCTCATATGTGGTCATGTACCACGGAAAGCTCAATAAAAACTATTTTTTTTAAAAAAAGGAAATTGGAACCTCCAGGAAGGGGGGGGGGGGGAGTCTAGTGTGTTGAAGTATAAAAACCCTAAGAAACCTACCTCGGTAAAGGCACAAAATTACAAACACCCCCTCCCCACCCATTGTCCAATTGGTCTCCCCCTCTCCATGCATTGGGAAGGCCCGCCTCCCTTTCCCCAAGTAGAGACCTCCTCTTGCCTCCTGGGGGTTCTGTGTGGGAAGTTTGGCCCAGTTCTATCATTGGTGGGGTTCAGAATGCTCTTTGATTGTAGGGGAACTATAAATCCCAGCAACTACAACTCCCAAATGCCAAGGTCTATTTCCCCTGAACTCCTTCTGCGTTCATATTTGGGCATATTGAGTATTCATGCCAAGTTTGGTCCTGATCCAACATTGTTTGAGTCCACAGTGCTCTCTGGATATAGGTGAACTACAACTCCAAAACCCAAGGTCAATGCCCACCAAACTCTTATAGCATTTTCTCTTGGTTATGGGAGTTCTGTGTGGGAAGTTTGTGTCTTTCTGTCATTCCTGCCAGGATATCTATGTTGAGTTCATTGAAACAGGCCCAGGTTTCACGCTGAGTGTATACATTTAAAAACATATTAACTATATGTATCACTGTGTTAGAGTGTCATTTTGTGTCATTTTGGCTGGTGGTGTGCCCCAGGATTTTGCAAATGTAAAAAGTGTGCCGTGGCTCAAAAAAGGTTGGGAAACACTGCCTTAGTCTACTACCCGTCTATCCATAGACCCTTCTTCCACAAGGAACATGGGCACATGTTCCTTAAAGATGGAAGCTCAAAGCTTTTCCTAAATTGTGAAAAGGGCTGGACAATGGTAGCACCAACACTGCTGTCAACACACAGCCATGGGTTGGAGTAGGGTTAACAATGGGAATCAATATCAAATTAATTTGCCTGGAATAGGGAGTGCCCACAGATGTCACCTTCAAATGTTGGACTTGCTACAACATGTCTCTTTTCTGTACTATTGTGGGAATGTGGGATGCTACTGAATATGCATCAGGATCCTGTAATGCTGCTCCTTCCAACAAAACTGTTGTGTAGGTTGTTCAGAAAGAGATAGACTAGGATGGGCTGGAGCTACATAATGTCCCCATTCCATATGGCACATTACATCTTACGGCAGCCAAGAAGTGCAAGAAGGAATTGTTCCACAATAATTTATCTCAGAGCACAGAGATGTAAAAGGGAACAAGAACACAGTCAATTTTAACAATGAATGTAATTGTTAAAACTACAATACTATCAGGCTCGACGTAGAGGTAATAGCTTACACATTCTGTTAGTATGGCTGCCGGGGGGGGGGGGGAGGAATTCAAATATTTCCTTGAGACAGTGGTTTCCAATCTGTGGTCCACAAGAACGAAAATATGGTCCACAGCTTCACCATTACTACACTGTTGCATCAAAACCACGCAGCAACGAGAGCGACTGGTCTCACGAAACCGAGGCAATGAGGATGTTGGGAGGGGAGAGGCTGACTACCCACTAAATATAACTACCACCACATCAGCTCTAGATTATTAAATATGGTTTTCTGTGGGTGAGCAGATGGTGAATACTGGATGGAATATGTTCTGTATCAGAAACTAGAGCTGATGTAGTCTATCCAATGCAATTTTCTGAATCATCACCCCAAATAACCAAACTGAATCTAAAGTTGACCATAACCCAATTCGTAAACCAATTCATAACCCAGAGTGGCCCTTGGTCAAAATTGTCCCTGGTTAAGTGATCCCTGGTCAAAACTGATTCTTAACCCTTTTGGTACTAATGTTGGAGAGTGGCCCCTGGTCAAAAAAAGGTTGGGAACCACTGCCTTAAGAGAATAGAAATGTACTCATCTGTGCATGATCCTCAAAATGTTTCTATTTGGTTTAGACTGGGCACTTCCTAGTGTCAAAAAAAATAGCTGAACAACTTATACTGCTGAATACACTTGCTTAGAACTGCACTCCATATCACCTTAAGCCAGTGTTTCCCAACCAGTGTGCCGTGAGAGATCATCAGGTGTGCCGTGGGAAATTAGATTCTTATCTATCTGATGTCATGTATAAAGTTTGCTACTCTGTCTCTGGAACCTCAGCTCTGTTTCCGGAAGGGCCGTGCAATAGGGCGGACCTATTTGAGCCTGTTCCCTTCCATTCTGCTCTGGCGGGGAGCACTTCCGGTCCAGTCCAGCCCAACCCTGTTGGTGCTATGCGAGGTGTGAGTCAGAGAGCAGCGAAGCCCGAGCGCTGAAGGAAGGCAGGCAAGCAGCTGGCTAACGGGGGAAAGGAGGGAAGGGAACTCGCGGGAGAAATATGGGTCCCCCAAAGGCCATCCAGCCTGACCCCCTTCAGCCAAGCAGGAAGGCACCACCCAAGCCCTCCCGACAGATAGGCATGGAGACTCTGGCTATACATTAAGGCAGGCAGCATCTTTATTAAGGGCTTGGAGAAAGGTTTAGACTAGATATGGTCAAACTTGGGCCTTCCTCCAGGTGTTTTGGACTTCAACTAATATTGCAATATAATTGTTATAATACAATCTGGTATGCAATTGTTGTACTGTGACAATGACATAGTATATTGTATTTGATATAGTAATATAGTATATTGTGTATACATATAATATTGATAATATTGTAATGTAATGCAATATAATAATAATATACTATATAACTATATATTTTGTGTTCATCGAAACATGCCCAGGTTTCACACTGAGTGTATAAATACATTTAAAAACATATTAACTATATGTATTACTGTGTTAGAGTGTCATTTTGTGTCATTTTGGTTGGTGGTGTGCCCCAGGATTTTGTAAATGTAAAAAATGTGCCGCGGCTCAAAAAAGGTTGAAAAACACTGCCTTAAGCAACAGGCATCTTCAGGCATGAGCTTCTGCTTATTGGGAACAATACCACAGGCTAGAGAGAATACTGTTCAAATTATTCCCATTTTAAGCAGGGATCGTTAAACAAGCAGATATTCCCTGCTAAACCAGAGGAGATAGAGATCAAGAGCACCAGATGAAGGTATCACAATAAGTAAAGTGCACAACTTCTTACCTGTTCTCATGTATGAGGGTGGGTCAAAAAGTTTTGCCTCCTGTGTCATAAAAACGTTATGAATGAACATATAATGAACAATTTTGGAAAAATTTAGGGTTTTGCTTCGTGACCAATGATTTAAAAAGCTATTTCAACGGCATTGAAGTCACTGAATCTGAACCTACGTGGTTTCAGATTAAATGACTTGAATGACGTTAAAACAGCTTTAAAATCATGGGTCACAAAGCAAAACCCTGAATTTTCCCAAAATGGTTTCGATGCCTGGGCTAAACAATGGCACAAATGTGTACAAATTGATGATGACTACGTTTAATTGTAGTTTTGCGTAGAGGATAGTTCAGGCTATGATCTGTAGCAATTTCTGTTGTTACATGTTCATTCATAACATTTTTTATGACACAGGAGGCAAAACTTTTAGACTCACCCTCATACAATTAAAGAAATCAAAGATAGGGCTTCAGCATAAGCAAGCATTCTATATTTACAACAAGCTTGCATCTAAATTACAGGTCAGTCACTGTTCACTACCACAATATTTGGAGAAACACTGTGATAATAATGAGCTATCTTACATGTACCGACATTACTTTTAAACAGTTGAAATATTTATTACAATGACAATAAATCATGGCTGGAATCACTGGGTTGCTGTGAGTTTTCTGGACTGTATGGCCATGTTCCAGAAGCATTCTCTCCTGATGTTTTGCCCACATCTATGGCAGGCATCCTCAGAGGTTGCGAGGTTTGCTGGAGAATAGACAAGTGAGGTTTATATATCTGTGGAATGTCCAGGGTGGGAGAAAGTATTCTTGTCTGTTTGGAGGCAAGTGTGAATATTGGGAATTGGCCACTTTGATTAGTATTGAATAGCCTTGCAGCTTCAAAGCTTCCTGCCTGGGGATCCTTTGTTGGAAGGTGATTAGTTGGCTTTGATTGTCTCATGTCTGGAATTCCCCTGTTTCGAGTGTTGTTCTTTATTTACTGTCCTGATTTTAGAGTTTTAACCTCTGAGAATGCCTGCCATAAATGTGGGTGAAACATCACGAGAGAATGCTTCTGGAGCATGGCCATACAGCCCAGAAAACTCACAGCAACCCAACAAAGCTATTATATTCTATAAACACATACACTCTCATATATATAGTGTGAAAATATTCTGAATATCTGCCTATTGATCTGAACATATGCAGTGTTATTTCCTCAAAATAATAAATACACACATATCACAACTTCCTGATGCATGGGAGCAAGCAGAATTTACATGATTTGTTATGAAGCATGAATCAGAAAGCAAAGGACTTTATTTCAGGATTGTCCTATCCAAGGAGAGCAGCTTTTATAATGACACTCCACAGCTACGCATCTTTATACAATAAAATATTACAGTTTGCCTGAGTAAATGCTTTGCCCAAACAAATAAGCATAGGCCTACACTGTCACTATGATGGGCAGAAGCATGCAAGATTGTAGTGGAGCGTCTTACAAAGCAAGCACGTAGATAAATACATCTCCCGGCTTGCCTCAGTGTCGGAAACTGCAGGCATTTCCTGTCACAGAGAATCACTTCCCCAGTCTGCCAGCCTCAGCAGCGGGAGGCCTTGCTCTCTGTAATGGGGCAGGATTTGGAATGCTGAATTTGGAAGGGCAATGGGGCAGGAAGAAGCTGGGCAGGACACGCTTCCCCTGCATTTACAGTATCCTCTCTTTGACCCAGCTTGACTCTTTTGCAAGAAGTGGGTGGGTGGACGGGGGAGAAATGACCCTTACAGATTTCTGATTTTCCCTCCCCAGGTTTAGGAAGATGCTAAAAGGGAATACGAGTCCAGAAAAGCTCAGTCATTCCTACATAATCAAAGACTGTAATAATAAAATGTGAAAAAAAGGGGGAAGATAGCTTTAAATCTGCCTGGACACCAACCCATGCTAACCTTTGGGAAATATCACCCTCTTCTATCCTTATAAGAACCACTAGCTGAACCCGGCACGCGTTGCTGTGCCCTATTTAGGAGATGTGAGGAAGTGTGGGTATGTAAGGGTTGGAAATGATGTGATGTGTTTTGTGTGTGTATATATGTGTGTGTATGTATGTGTATGTGTGTGTGTGTGTTTGTGTGTGTGTGTGTGTTTGTGTGTGTGTGTGTGTGTGTGTGTGTGTGTGTGTGTGTGTATGTGTGTGCATGTGTGTGTGTCTTTGTATGTATATGTGTTTGTGTATGTATGTGTGTGTCTGTGTATGTATATGTGTTTGTGTATGTGTGTGTATGTGTGTGTGTATGTGTATTGATGTGTGTGTGTGTGTGTGTGTGTGTGTGTATGTGTGTGTATGTGTGTGTATCTGTGTGTCTGTGTATGTATGTACACTTCCCCCTCTCTCCCCCTTCTCTCTCTCCTCCCCCTCTCTCTGTCTCACTTTCCCCCCCTCTCTCTCCCCCTCCTCCCTCTCTCTGTCTGATTCCCCCTTCTCTCTCCCCCTCTTTCTCTGTGTCACTCCCCCTCTCTCCCCTCCCTCGTTTCTCTATGTCTCACTCCCCCCCCTCTCTTTCTCCCCCCTCTCTCTCTGTCTCAGCCCCCCCCCTCTGTCTCTCTCACTCCCTCTCTCTCTCCCAATAAGGGGCGGGCCGCGTACGATGCTGGGCATGTGCGCCAGGGCGGGAGGCAGGCCCGGAGATCGGCGATCCGCCCTCCGCCGTGTCCCCAGCGGTTGCAGCGGCTGCGCGTGAAGTAAGGTAAGCCCAGGAGCTTACCTTGTTTCAGGCGCGGCCGCTGGAACAGCGGGGGACAGGGCGGAAGGCGGATCGCCGATCTCCGGGCCTGCCTCCAGCCCTGGCGCACATGCCCAGCGTCGTACGCGGCCCACCCCTTTGGCTGTGCTGGGTGGCGTCAGGCCCCTTTCGGGAAGTCCCCTTTCGGACTACACTTCCCAGAAGGCCCCGCATGGGCATTTCCGGTTTTTTGCGGAGGTTTCTGGGTAGTGTAGTGCAGCGCCCCAGTGTAGAGCTGCTCTGGGACCGGGGAGGTGCGGGCACGGGCGAGGATGGCGAGGAGGCGGTTATGGCGCCGCCGGTGTGGCTGCGAAGGTCCCGGTGAGTGGGGAGAGAGGGTGACGGGATGGGTTGGGTGGTTGGGGGGGAGTGCGCCTGCGCGATTGCTCTCCCTTTCTCCAGCGCTCGCAGCCAGCGCAGAACGGGAGGCAATGGGCAGTTTTTGGGGGCTGTTTTTTGGGGGGTTGCAAGGTAGGGAGGTGGGTTTTTTGTGCTATGTATGTACCTCGTGGTCTGGGGGAATGTGTTTCGTGGGATTTGTGTTTCTGGGGCGTATAGTTTGGTCGTGCATAACGGACATCACACGACGACTCGATTTTTATATATATAAGATAGACACATATGCTTGTACCAATCCCTATGAGATCTTTTGAAAAAACCCAAGAGGACAAGCAAAAAGAGAAAGGAAATTAGAGGGAGTCCATTTTGAAAGGGGTGCTGTGGGGCAGAGAAGGAAGCTGCCTCACAACTCATGGACAGCTCACCCCCTTGAACTTTTGCTTTCCATTTCCTAATAGTCTGAGCATCTCTTCCCCAAAAATCCAAAATGCTCCAAAATTGTCCAGAGGGGTGGCTGAGGCAGTGCTTCCTGAGGCTCCAATGCACCTATACTTTGCTGCATACCCACTGTTATTTAAAAATTCTCTGCACAAAATTATCTTCAGGATATATATATATATACACACACACAGGGGTCCCCGAGTTACAAACATGTGACTTTCAAATAATTCATAGTTAAGAATGAGGATGAGACAATAGGAAGTAAGAGATAGCTACCCCTCGGAAGGGAAATTCCTTTCTGAAAGAGTTATCATGGGGAAGCAGTGTCTCAAGTGAAGCTTTTGCACCAATCCTTGTTTCCACAACAAGCCAATTTTTTCAAAATCCAATGATCACAGGGACAGAAAGTGAGGTGAAATTTTCTGAACAGCACACAGGCAGCAAATCAAACACCACAGGGGTGTTAACCCTTCCCTATGCTATCCAAAGATAGATAGATAATATTTTATGTGTAACGCCAGATATGTGTGTGTGTGTGTGTGTGTGTATTTACACACACACACATCTCTATCTATGGCTGGAGTTACACATAAAATGTACTTTTTCTTACACAATATATGTGTGTGTGTGTGTGTACAGATATAGATAAATGCATGGCCGGAGTTACACACAAAATGTACCTGTTCTAACTCACTCACTCACTCTCTCTCATATATATATATTCCTCGATATCTATCTATCTATGGGGGGAGTTACACATAAAATGTACCTGTTGTTACAATATATGGCTGGACTCACATAAAATGTACCTGTTATTACACTCACAGTCTCTCTCTCTCTCTCTCTCTCTCTCCTCTCCTCTCTCCCTCCCTCTCCCCCTCCCTCCCTCCCTCCCTCCGTAATGCTCGTTTGTGGGATTAACATAACTCAAAAACCATTGGACGAATTGACACCGAATTTGGACACAATACACCCATCATGCCGACAAGCCAAAAACAGCAACAACATTCCAACGCATGTGCAAAACCACACACATATGCAAGCACACATATATACACAAATATATTTATTTATTTATTTACGACATTTATATGCCGTCCTTCTCACCCCGAAGGGGACTCAGAGCGGCTTACAAGATATATATGCATACAATATATTATATTATTAGCATAGTACAATATCAGTATTACATTTTACTAAATTATAGAATACCACTACCTTGTAATATTATTAGTAATATTACATCTAATATTATTATTTATTATTTATTTCAGCTTACTAGACCGCTCACTCCGAAGCTCAGAGCGGTTTACAGCAATGAAATAACCAATAAAAACACATAGCAACATTAAAACGACGTTAAAATCAATATGCAGGGCACGTCTCTAGGATGCAGGGCACGTCTCTAGGATGGAGGACCACCGCCTCCCAAAGATACTACTCTATGGTGAACTCGCCACGGGTCAGCGCAAGAGAGGCGCCCCCAAAAGAGATATAAGGTCTCCCTGAAAGAACATCTCAGGCTCGGGCAGATTGATCAGCATAAATACACCCTGGCCTCACATTGGGAAGCATGGAGATGCACTATCCACAATGCTGTGGCCTCTTTTGAGAAGACATGCCGAACAGGTCTCGAAGAGAAACGACAACGCAGAAAGAACCGCAACTTGAAAACAACATCACCCAAGGAGACTTTCTGCTGTGCTTTCTGCAACCAAACTTGCCTATCTCAGATTGGCCTTTTGAGCCATCAACGCGCTTGTAAAAAAAGCCTTTGTTCGCGAAGTAATGCCGAGAGAGATATGAATATACAATATATTATTATATTATTAGCAAACCAAACATACACACACAAAACACATATACACACACCGGGGCACAGCAATGCGTGGCAGGAGACAGCTAGAATATATATACACACACATGTGTGGGGGGGGGGGCACAGCTGGCTGGGTGTCAGCTGCATAAGATCTCTGCTGACCAGAAGGTCATGAGTTTGAAGCCTGTCTGGGTCGGGGTGAGCTCTCGACCAATTTGTGTAGCTCGTTGTCGACCTTTCCAACCCGAAAGACAGTTGCATCGGTCAAGTAGGAAATTTAGGTACCACTTTGTGGGGAGGCTAATTTTAACTTATTTCTGGAATGTTAAATTGCCTCTATGTCTGTCTATATATGTTGTATGTCAATGGCATTGAATGTTTGCCTGTATACAGTACATGCATTGTGATCCGCCCTGAGTCCCTTGCGGGCTGAGAAGGGTGGAATATAAATGACGTAAATAAATAAATATGTATAAAAAATTTATGAATGCAGCATACTCCTATGTGTTGAGACGTGGGGGCCCTCTCCAAGGTATTATTACACAACTATTCTTAAAAAAAAACCTGATCCCAAGATGAGGGATCCAGAACAATATGGGAAATGACTTGGCAGGACAGAGGCCTACAACCCAGAAGGAGCTCCCTCCCTTGGAGGGAAAGGAACCTTCTCTCCTGACACAAGCCTCAAAGACATATTCCTCCTCCTCCTTTCCCAATCCTGCCACCCTTTCCCCTGCTCAGGAGACCAAGACCACTCCCCTGGGATCAGGAGCAGGCAGGGATCTGGTTGTGTGTATAGGGGATCAGCAGGCAGGGATCTGGTTGTGTGTATAGGGGATCAGCAGGCAGGGACCTGGTTGTGTGTATAGGGGATCAGCAGGCAGGGACCTGGTTGTGTGTATAGGGGATCAGCAGGCAGGGACCTGGTTGTGTGTATAGGGGATCAGCAGGCAGGGACCTGGTTGTGTGTATAGGGGATCAGCAGGCAGGGACCTGGTTGTGTGTATAGGGGATCAGCAGGCAGGGATCTGGTTGTGTGTCTAGGGGATCAGCAGGCAGGGATCTGGTTGTGTGTATAGGGGATCAGCAGGCAGGGATCTGGTTGTGTGTCTAGGGGATCAGCAGGCAGGGACCTGGTTGTGTGTATAGGGGATCAGCAGGCAGGGATCTGGTTGTGTGTATAGGGGATCACCACGCAGGGATCTGGTTGTGTGTATAGGGGATCAGCAGGTAGGAATCTGGTTGTGTGTCTAGGGGATCAGCAGGCAGGGACCTGGTTGTGTGTATAGGGGATCAGCAGGCAGGGATGTGGTTGTGTGTATAGGGGATCAGCAGGCAGGGATGTGGTTGTGTGTATAGGGGATCAGCAGGCAGGGATCTGGTTGTGTGTATAGGGGATCAGCAGGCAGGGAAGTGGTTGTGTGTATAGGGGATCAGCAGGCAGGGACGTGGTTGTGTGTATAGGGGATCAGCAGGCAGGGACCTGGTTGTGTGTATAGGGGATCAGCAGGCAGGGACCTGGTTGTGTGTATAGGGGATCAGCAGGCAGGGACCTGGTTGTGTGTATAGGGGATCAGCAGGCAGGGATGTGGTTGTGTGTATAGGGGATCAGCAGGCAGGGATGTGGTTGTGTGTATAGGGGATCAGCAGGCAGGGATGTGGTTGTGTGTATAGGGGATCAGCAGGCAGGGACCTGGTTGTGTGTATAGGGGATCAGCAGGCAGGGACCTGGTTGTGTGTATAGGGGATCAGCAGGCAGGGATGTGGTTGTGTGTATAGGGGATCAGCAGGCAGGGACGTGGTTGTGTGTATAGGGGATCAGCAGGCAGGGACCTGGTTGTGTGTATAGGGGATCAGCAGGCAGGGATGTGGTTGTGTGTATAGGGGATCAGCAGGCAGGGACCTGGTTGTGTGTATAGGGGATCAGCAGGCAGGGACCTGGTTGTGTGTATAGGGGATCAGCAGGCAGGGATGTGGTTGTGTGTATAGGGGATCAGCAGGCAGGGATGTGGTTGTGTGTATAGGGGATCAGCAGGCAGGGATGTGGTTGTGTGTATAGGGGATCAGCAGGCAGGGACGTGGTTGTGTGTATAGGGGATCAGCAGGCAGGGACGTGGTTGTGTGTATAGGGGATCAGCAGGCAGGGACGTGGTTGTGTGTATAGGGGATCAGCAGGCAGGGATGTGGTTGTGTGTATAGGGGATCAGCAGGCAGGGATGTGGTTGTGTGTATAGAGAAATCAATATATATAGAGAGATACATAACACGAAGCATTGCCTCCCCCCCCCCCCCCCCAACCTCCCTCCCCTGCGAGAGGCCACTTACTCAGCTCATCCTGGGCAGCAGAGGCGGCCGCAGCCATGTTGTTGTCAGCTGAGGAGAGAGAAGGAGAAAGGGAAGGCAGGGAAGGCAGGGAGGGAGCCCCACTGCGGGCGGCGCTCCCATGCCCTCCTCTCTCGGCCTGAGGGAGAGCTATATATACCTCAGCCCCGTCCACCCGCCTCCCGCTTGGCTTTCCGTGTTATATTTAGAAAAAGCTGAGCCATCGCCCGCCGCCCACCCTCCCTTCTTCCTTTCTCCCTCCCGCAGCCTAGGCAAGGCCGAGGACGAGGCCTGTCCTGTAGGCCTCAAAACCCAAGGAGAAGGGAGAGCTCGCCTCTGCTTCTCCCTCACCCCCCTCTCTCTCACACACACACACACACAAGCCTGGGACTGACCTGTGTCCATGCTGACCTCCATGGCTGGCTCTGTGGCTACTTTCTCTTCCAATAAGGGGAGGGAGGGAAGCAGGCTCACACAGTAAAGGAAACCCAGTTGGTTGGGGAAAGCCAGAGGAGCTTCTCCCCCTATCTGCAGAAGGAAAGAAGGGCATTGCAGCAGCTTCCCACTCCAGGTTTCCAAGCCTCAAGAGCAGGGGGGCTGCTCTCACACTTTCCCAGCATTGTCAAACACAGTGTTTCCCAACCTTTTTTTTACATTTGCAAAATCCTGGGGCACACCACCAACCAAAATGACACTCTAACACAGTAATACATATAGTTAATATGTTTTTAAATGTATTTATACACTCAGTGTGAAAACTGAACTGAACTTTTATTATTTACTAGCTTGGGGACCCGGCGGTGCCCGGTTCATTTGAGAAGCGCAGCAGGATGTAGAGTGGGTCATGGGGGCTCTGTGTGCCAAGTTTGGTCTTGATCCATCATTATTGGGAGTTGCAGTGGTATCATGAAATTACTGAAGGTAGTGCAAGTCCCATCATCTCTGTCCCCCCAAAGTGTAGTAGGATGTAGATTGGGTCATGGGGGTTCTGTGTGCCAGGTTTGGTCTTGATCCATCATTATTGGGAGTTGCAGTGGTATCATGAAGTTACTGAAGGTAGTGCAAGTCCCATCATCTCTGTGTCCCCCCCCCCCAAAAAAAAGTGTAGTAGGATGTAGATTGGGTCATGGGGGCTCTGTGTGCTAAGTTTGGTCTGTATTGGTGAATGGATGAGGGGTGCATTCTTTTTCGGAAATGAGTGAAGGTACTTCAAGTCCCATCATCCGTGGTCCGTCTCACAGTAAACTGCACCAGGCTGTAGAGTGGGTCATGAGGGCTCTGTGTGCCAGATTTGGTGTTGATCAGTCATTGGATTAGGTTTGTAGCAGGATTGGGAAGTGAGGGAAGGTACTGCAAGTCCCATCATCCATGGTCTGCCCTTCTCCAAACTTCAGCAGGATGTGGACTGGGTCACTGGGGCTCTGTGTGCCAAGTGTGGTCTTTATCAGTGTTTGTTGGGGGCCACAGTGGTCTGTTGGAACAGAGGGGTGTGAAAGTACTACAAATCCCATCATCCATTGTCAGTCCTCCCCCAAACCTCACCAGGACGTGAAGGCAGTCATGGGGGTTATGTATGCCAAGTTTGGTCTCGATCAGTGATTGGATGAGGGTTGCAGTGAACTTGGGAAGTGAGTAGAGGTACTTCAAGTCCCATCATCCATGGTCCACCCTCCTCCAAACTGCACCAGGATGTAGAGTGGGTCATGGGGGCTGTGTGTGCTAAGTGTGGTCTGTATTGGTCTTTTTTGGTGGCCTCAGTGGTCTGTGGGAACCAAAGTGTTTGAAAGTACTACAAATCCCATAATCCGTGGGTCATGTCCCCCGAACCACACCAGGACGTAAAGGGGGTTAGGGGGGTTATGTGTACCAAGTTTGGTGCAGGTCCATCACCCGCGCTGGTCGCTGTGGCCTGTGAAAGTGGCTGCCACATATCCGCCCTCCCGCCCTCCGCACAGATACATACATACAAACATTCCGTTTTATAAAGGCATACAGATGAGTCGCCCTCCACGTTTGTGCTCCGGGCGACTTACACAACTAGCGATTAAAATATTAAAAATATTGAAATATTAAATGGTTAAAATACTAAAATATCGGACTCGGTGAATTCCGAGTCGCTGGTTCCGTATTATGCGTAGGTTTTCCTGAATAGCCATGTCTTAAGTGCCGCCAAGAACTGGGGCAGGTCGAGGGAGGCTCTTTGGTCTGGCGGCAGAGAGTTCCACAGGACGGGGGCCGCAACAGAGAAGGATCTCTGTCTCGTGGACTCCAAATGAGCTCTCTCGACCCGGGACACAGAGGAGGTTCTCGTTTGCTGGCCGTGGTGCTCTTGGGTGGGCAGGTAGGATCAAGCAGTCTTTTAAGTATGAAGGGCCCGGCCCCGCAGGGCCTTGAAAGTCAAGGTCAGGGTCTTATAGAGGACTCTGTATTCGACCGGCAGCCAGTGCAAATGCTGCAGGGATGGTGTGATGTGGCATCTCATTGGTGTTTTTGTGAGGAGCCTGGCGGCAGCATTCTACACAATCTGGATCTTGCGGGTTAGTGACCGAGGCAGACCCACATATAAGGCATTGCAGTAATCCAGCCTTGATGTAACCGTGGCGTGGATTACTGTAGCTAACGCCTCCGTTGGAAGGTAGGGCGCCAGTTGCCTCGCTTGGCGTAGGTGGAAGAAGGCCCTTTTGCTCATGGAGTCAATCTGGGCCTCCATCGACATCTTAGAGTCCAGGATGACACCGAGGCTCTTCACCGAGGGGGATGGGGTCAGTGGTTCCCCTTCGAAGGGGGGCAATGAGTAGACTGGTTCTAATGGACGGCCCGGCCATAAGATCTCAGTCTTTGCTGGGTTTATTTTCAGTTTATGGGCCCGGAGCCATCTCGTCACTGCTTCTAGGCATTGGGTGAAATTTTCCGGCACCGAAGTTACTCCGGGTTCCAACTTTAAGAAGAGCTGAGTGTCGTCGGCATACTCGTAGCAACCTGGGCCTCTTTTGATGAACACAACATAGATATCCTGGCAGGAATGGCAGAAAGACACAAACTTCCCACACAGAGCTCCCAGAACCAAGAGAAAACACTATAAGAGTTTGGTGGGCATTGCCCTTGGGTTTTGGAGTTGTAGTTCACCTATATCCAGAGAGCACTGTGGACTGAAACAATGTTGGATCAGGAACAAACTTGGCATGAATACTCAATATTAATAACACAATGCAGTGCAGTTACTATCTATCGTTACTCACATATAACACATAGAGGGAATTCAAATAATACACTTGTATTTAGCTTCCAAATAAGCACTGTATTCTAAGTATCTTCAACACAAAACTCTATATATACATATAATGTAGCGCACAAACACAGTGAAAATAACACAGTCACTCACGATACTCTCTGTCACCCTTCACAGAGTAAATACACTCAATGTATAGTTCAGTTCCTTTATGGTGTCCTTCTGTGGTGTATCTTCAGACCCAATGGTCAAATAAATTTGTATTCCGCGGCCCGTTGGCCAAATAAATCCAAAAGCAAAGCAAAGTAAATCCTGGGTGGCCCAGGGTATGGCGTGAGTTCCAATGCGCAATTCCACTCCGTTTGTGGTAGTCGCTGGGCAGTCCACCACGGGTTAATCCTTCTTCGGCTACCGACCCGTTTCGATATTCTCTTCGTCAGGGTGGCCCCAAATACAGAGATGCACAAGACTATATGTCTGAAATATAAACATTCACAATAGTATCCCAAATACACAAAAGAAGATAGTAACATAGGGAGGGAGTATAATCTTGTTGCTTACCAATATAAATCATATATGTTGCTTAATAGCAAGGCTGATATCTCAGCTATTCCATGTATCGCCCAAATGGCGTAGACCACAATCTGGTGACTGCTGAGGCTGAAAAGCTGCTTAAGTGCCTCTCAGTGGTGCAAACTAATTAACATACAATACAGTTAGATTACCAGAGTTCCTTAAAGCAGCAGGTCTGTAATGCTTAAATTTTCGTTGAGGCCTACTGGTTGCTCGCATTTAATGCGGATTATCCAGGTACCTATGCCAGCTTTCAAGCGAACTGAGAATATCAAAGACTGCCTCATCAGAACTGACCACACTAGAAATCGTGCCATTAAAAGCAATTTGCGAGCAGGGACATTCAGATGCGGGCATTGCAATATGTGTGACTATGTATCACCCCTGAAAACTATAACACCACCTCACAATACTACACCGATTAAGCTGGAACAGTTTTTCACCTGTGCTTCGGAAAAATGCATTTATTTACTTTTTTGCTCTTGTCCAAAATATTATGTTGGTATGACAAAAAGATCTTTAAGGAAAAGATTAGGAGAACATAAAAACCGCATTTTAACAGGCAATGAGGACACTTTCCTGTATAAGCATTTCAAAACGGTTCATGCATCAGTGCCAGACTTTAAGTTCGTAGGATTACAACAAGTGACAGTACCACCACACGCAGATAGTCAAACCACTTTACTTAAATGTGAACGTACCTGGATAATCCGCATTAAATGCGAGCAACCAGTAGGCCTCAACGAAAATTTAAGCATTACAGACCTGCTGCTTTAAGGAACTCTGGTAATCTAACTGTATTGTATGTTAATTAGTTTGCACCACTGAGAGGCACTTAAGCAGCTTTTCAGCCTCAGCAGTCACCAGATTGTGGTCTACGCCATTTGGGCGATACATGGAATAGCTGAGATATCAGCCTTGCTATTAAGCAACATATATGATTTATATTGGTAAGCAACGAGATTATACTCCTTCCCTATGTTACTATCTTCTTTTGTGTATTTGGGATACTATTGTGAATGTTTATATTTCAGACATATAGTCTTGTGCATCTCTGTATTTGGGGCCACCCTGACGAAGAGAATATCGAAACGGTCGGTAGCCGAAGAAGGATTAACCCGTAGGGTGGACTGCCCAGCGACTACCACAAACGGAGTGGAATTGCGCATTGGAACTCACGCCATACCCTGGGCCACCCAGGATTTACTTTGCTTTGCTTTTGGATTTATTTGGCCAACGGGCCGCGGAATACAAATTTATTTGACCATTGGGTCTGAAGATACACCACAGAAGGACACCATAAAGGAACTGAACTATACATTGAGTGTATTTACTCTGTGAAGGGTGACAGAGAGTATCGTGAGTGACTGTGTTATTTTCACTGTGTTTGTGCGCTACATTATATGTATATATAGAGTTTTGTGTTGAAGATACTTAGAATACAGTGCTTATTTGGAAGCTAAATACAAGTGTATTATTTGAATTCCCTCTATGTGTTATATATGAATACTCAATATGCCCAAATGTGAACACAGATGGAGTTTGGGGAAAATAGACCTTGACATTAGGGAGTTAGAGTTTCTGGGATTTATAGTTAACACACAATCAAAGAGCATCCTGAACTCTTGCAACAATGGAATTGAACCAAACTTGGCATATTGAACTCTCATTACCAACAGAGAGTACTGAAAGGGTTTGCTTGGGAATTGACCTTGACTTTGGAAGTTGTCGTTCACCTACACCCAGAGACCACTGTGGGCAGGAGAGTGAAGAAAGGGTATTGGAGGTTCCAATTTCCCACGGCACACCTGATGATCGCTCACGGCACACTAGTGTGCCACGGCACACTGGTTAAGAAACACTGGTAAAACAACCAAGACTAGGGTTCCCATATTCTAAGGGACGTCCCTTATTTTGACCCTAAAATTTGTGTCCCTTATTTTCAGGCCCTGTCCCTTATTTTTGACTAGCAGGACAGGACTGGGCGGGGTTGACCAGAGGAAGGTGCGCACTGTGGTTTCCTGAGGCTGCTAGGAATGGTGGGAGTTGGAGTCCAAAACACCTGGAAGGTCCAAGTTTGCCCATGCCAGCTTTCGACAGAGACCTCTTCCTCCCCCTTCCCCTTCGCGCCCTTTCTTCCCCCTCCTACCAAACACTTACTTTTTCTTCTACCTTGCCGCTTCTGCGCCATTTTGATCTGAGGGGGCAGCGTGAGCATGTTCAGGAGGGGAAGGGGGGAGGGAGGAAGACGTGACCGTTACTGCGCAGACTCGCCCCAGAGCAAAGCGAGGCAGAGCGAGCAGAGCGAGGCTGGGAAGAAGGGAGCCCGAGTGGAGAAGAAAAAGTGTTCGTCAGGAGGGGGAAGAAAGGGTATTGGAGGTTCCAATTTCCCACGGCACACCTGATGATCGCTTACGGCACACTAGTGTGCCACGGCACACTGGTTGGGAAACACTGATCCCAACCATATTTTGATAGAAGAAATATGGGGCATTGACGTGATTTTTCACAAAAATAAGGGACACTTCATACAATGCATCCAGGCAAGAGTTCCTTCTCCCACCCTGACATCATTCCACAAGTATAAACAGGCAGAATAAAAGCAGGCAGACCTTGAAGCTGCGAGGCCATTCAATGCTGACCCATGTGGCCAATGGGACATCCAAAAATGCATCCAGACAAGAGTTCCTTCTCCCACCCTGACATCATTCCACAGATAGAAACAGGCAGAATGAAAGCACACAGACCTTTAAGCTGCAAGGCCATTCAATGCTGACCCATGTGGCCAATGCGACATCCAAAAATGCATCCAGACAAGAGTTCCTTCTCCCACCCTGACATCATTCCACAGGTATAAACAGGCAGAATGAAAGCAGACAGACCTTGAAGCTACAAGGCTTACAATATCTAAAATATCATTACAATCTCAATATCATCTATTTGTAATGATATTTATATGTAAAGATATTTCATTACAATATCTAAAAACATTTTTTTTAAAGTGTCATCATATTTAGTCGTTATCATTCCTAGGTCAATTCAAAGTCAGTTAACTAATTAAGCTGAAGCTCCAAATGCTTGCTCAAAGAGCCAAGTTTTCAAAAAAAATTCGAAAGGTAAGGAGGGAGGGAGCCGATCTGATATCCCTGGGCAGGGAGTTCCACAGCCTCGGGGCCACTATAGAGAAGGCCCTGTTCCTCGTCCCCGCTAGACGTGCCTGTGAAGCCGGTGGGATCAAGTGAAGGGCCTCCCCTGATTATCTTAAATCCCTGGTTTTTTGCATTCCTAGTTTGGATGCCTTTCTGCCTTGGGACCAGGCATGTAGCCGGGGGCTTAGGGGCTTCAGCCCCCCCGAAATTCTCAGGGTGGTCCACGAAAAGGCCTTACTGGTACATTATTTAAACTGTTACATTTCTTCATATCATGATCTGATCACCATGCTCATTATATCCCACATTAATGGGGTTATTGGGATAACAATACAAAAGGTTTGGTAGGGTGGTCCCTCTCTTACTCAGACTCAGCCCCTCCCGAATCAAACTCAGCCCTCCCCGAATCAAAATCCTGGCTACAGCCCTGCTTGGGACTCATTATTATTATTGCTCCTGGAACTTTGTGGATTATTGATACATTTGGACTTTGAAGGTTTTTGTTTGTTTGTTTGTTTGTTTACTATTTTTGCTGTTTGCTTTTTTATAAAATCTTCAATAAACTGCTTTACTGATTTAACCTGGAGTAGTGCAAGGTGAATAAGTACAGAGCTGTTTCCTGGTCTGGGGTGCAACATGGTGCTGTGGTTTATAACTTTGAATTTGTTTAAATAGTTTTTTAACTGGGAATTTTTCAATACTCTTTATATATAATCCTGTTTTAATATTTTTATATTTTATATTTTAAATGGCTATGTTGAAATGGCTATGCTAAGCTGCTTTGAGTCCCCTTCGGGGGAGATAAAGAAGAATATTATTAATATTAATATTAATAATAATAATTCTGGACTTCCGGCCCGGCGAAGATGGCGGCAGGACGGACACTCTGAGGGCTCCTTAGAGTGCCGCCTGCTCTTCTGGCCAGAGGGCGATCTGCGCCCTCCCTCCCAGCGAACAGAAAGGTCCAGGGGGAGCGCGAAGCCGACGGGGCGGGATCCGGCGGCCCCAGAGGTCTCCCCCCTCAAGAGGAGAAGATCGAGCGGGCCCGGACCTCCGCCGGCGCGGCGAGCGAGCCGGGGAGCAGGGAGCGGGCGGCGACCCGCACTTACTGCCGGCCCAGCCGGGCCTCCCCCCCCCCCCACCCCAAGCAGAGGGCAGGAGGAGAGGAAGAGGCAAGACCGGAGGAGGCTGTAAGTACAGGGAGCAACAACCCACAGAACAACGGGGAGGCCCCATTGGAAACAGGGGGGAGGGACACAAACGAGTGGCGGGATCTCCATCAGCCCCCACGGAAGCCCCCACGTAAAGGGGATCGTGCCCCCAACAAAAGGGAAGCAAGCGTCACAGAGAGGCAGCCGGTTGTCCCTGGCAGGGACAGACCAAACGGGAGGAAAAGATCCAGTGGGCACCAAAATGGTGGACGAACCCTCTTAGTCCAAGAAATAAGGAAGAAGAAGAGCCTTTTTGGCGGGAGCGCCATCTTGGAAAAGGGGAAAGTCCCATCTACAATAGATAAGCAGGGGTCAGGGAAATAGAGCATGACAGCACTAAAGGATTTGAACACGGGAGCAAAAGAACAGGAGAGAATGCAAGGAAGGAAAATAGACGACGAAGAAGTAACCTTAAAGGACATCCTCAAAGCACTACGAAAACTAGGAGAAGCACAAGATGGGTGCCTTCGGAAGATTGAAATAGCGAGGTCCCGAAAAGAAAAACAATTCAAAGCGTTCCAGGAACAATTCCAAAATTTAAGGGTAGAACCAATACAAAAGGAGATTCCTACAAAGCCAGAGCCGAGAAACATCTCTGAGGGTGGAGAGGTGGTGCTCCAGGACAGGGGAAAAAATGCAGCTTCACGGGAAAGTTTGGAGAATGGAGTGGAGGAGGCTACAAGGCAGCAAGTAGGGTCAGAGGAAAGAGACTTTTATTCTAAAACCTATGTAGAAGCTCCACTGGAAGCTACAAGACTGACTACTAAGAACCCAGAGGTCTATGCTCCTCAAAAAGGAGAAGAAAAAAGCCAAGAGGTTGCTACAATACCTAAAAGCCCTACCCTATATGCGGACAAGAATAGAAAAAAAAAGACTGGGGTACAATCCAATAAAAAGAGAAGCTGGATGAGGGTAGTACAACAAAGAAGGAAGAAAATCGTAAAGGCAAGTTGCCCTTACCTTTCAAGGAAGGTCAAACATGATAGCCCTCCGAGCTGTGAGACCCCAGAGGTGGACGATGAAAGTCTAGAAGCCCACAAAGAGAACGGCTAGGAAGGGGGCCCGAGGAAAACGAAAGGGACAGATTCAGCGGCATTAAAGGGCAAGGAACGGACAATGATCACGGCTTCTCCCACCAAAAATTTGAAGGTTTTTTAATAGCTAGGAGAAAAGAATCCCGGGGAGCGATTTGACAGGCGAAGCGAACCCCTTAACCAGCCGGGATCAGGAGGGGCCCAGCAGGAGACCAAAGACAAATAACACCCAAGAAAGGAGAAGACCCTTCCAGAAACTCAGAGAAATATTAGAAAAGAAAAGTCATCGCCCCCTAGAGACTGCCCCCACCCCTCTTCTTTCCCCCCCCCCCCCGTACCTCCCCCGGTTGCTTCTCTCCACGCCACCCGCCTTCCCCCCCTTGACCCCTTGCATGCCCTGGATGTACTCCATCACCCCCCCCCACCTTCCTTCCCTCCCCCAGTCTCCCTCCCCAGATCCTCATGCCTTCCTTACCCCCACCTCCTCTTCCTCCCCGCAGGCCCACACTCCCCAACAAGTGTAAAAACCTCAATAAAAATTATTTTTTTAAAAAACATTAATAATAATAATTCCTCATTGAGAGGACCTCTGAAAATCAAATATCTTCCAAGCTTCATGGCTCTGCGAGAAAGCATTTGGAACCCCAGCATAACCAGACAAATTTATATCGGAAAATGACCCAGGAACGGCTAAGACGATGGAACGGATGACGACTTGAACAAGAAGACCTTGTTTTTAATTGGTTTATTGTTCAGTTTTTATGGTTTTAAATGTACTGCAGTGTTTTTTATCTGCTTTTTATTAATGTATGTATTTTATATATGGCATCGAATTGTGCGGACTTTGTACGCCACCCTGAGTCACCTTTATTTATTTATTTATTTATTTATTATTTGCATTTGTATTCCGCCTCTTCCCGAGGGCTCGTGGCGGGTTACAAGACATACATAGTGATCGGCAGGCAACACTCATGCTGATTCACGAACAAAATAAAACAATGCTATAACCATAAAAAATAACGAAAATGATACTAAAAAACATCATTAAAACATTGTTAAAATTACACCAAGTGACAAAAAACAGTAACACAGAGTCATAAGTCGATTGAAAGCAAGAGGCGTTATATGTTAACCAAAGGCCTGCTTGAAAAGGAAGGTCTTACAGGCCCTGCGGAAGGGGGCGAGCTCCCGTATGGCTCTAGCCTCCTCCGGCAGGGCATTCCAGGCCGTTGGAGCTGCTACTGAGAAGGAGCGCTGCCTAGTTGATGATAGGCGGCAGAGGCGGATCGGGTGGAATCTCCAGCAGATTTTGCTCTGCTGAGCGGAGTGATCTCGGGGATCGTATGGGGCAAGGCGGTCCAAGAGGTACGCAGGCCCTAGACCGTACAAGGCCTTAAAGGTCAACACCAGCACCTTGAAGGTGATTCGGTACTCAATTGGCAGCCAGTGCAGTTGCTGGAGGATGGGCGTAATGTGCTGCCTCACCGGCACTCCTGCTAGTAGGCGAGCAGCGGCATTCTGCACTAGCTTGAGTTTCCGAATCATCGCCAAGGGAAGGCCAACGTAGAGGGCGTTACAGTACTCTAATCTCGAGATGACCGTCGCTTGGATCACCGTAGCCAGGTCATTCCTGGACAGGTAGGGGGCCAGTCGCCTAGCCTGACGTAGGTGGTAGAACGCCACCCTGCTGACCGCGGAGACCTGGGTCTCCATGGTCAGCAGGGAGTCGAACTGAACACCCAAGCTCTTAACAATTGACGACGTGCTTAATTGCTCGCCGTCCAGAGTAGGCAACCGGCACTCATCCCGGCCAGGCCGACCAGGCCATAGGATCTCCGTCTTCGACGGATTCACCTTCAGCCGGCTGGCCCGCAGCCAACCAGTCACGGCTTCGAGGCACAGATGGAAGCAATCGGGTACGGTATCCGGCCTGCCGTCCATTCGCAGCAGAAGCTGGGTGTCATCAGCGTACTGATAACACTCCAGACCAAAGTCGCGGGCCAGCTGGGCCAGGGGGCGCATATAAACGTTGAATAATAAGGAAGAGAGTATTGACCCCTGAGGGACCACACAGATTAGTGGGAGCCGACTGGAGACCATCCCGCCCCTCCACACGCTGTCCCCGATCCCGGAGAAAGGAGGCCACCCATTTAAGGGCAGTCCCCTGACTCCGGAAGCGGATAGGCGGTGGGTCAACAATGCATTGTCTACTGTATCAAAAGCTGCTGTCAGATCTAACAAGAAAAGCAGTGCCGATCAACCCTGGTCCTGCTGGCTGCGAAGTTGGTCTGTAATGGCGACAAGCTCGGTCTCCGTCCCGTGCCCACACGGAAGCCGGACTGGAAGGGATCAAATCCAGCTGTGTCTTCTAAGAACTGCTGCAGCTACCTTTGGGCTGATATGGGTGGGATAGAAATAACGTAAAGAATAAATAAATAAATAAATTACATTTTAAAGCAAAAAAAGGTCTAAGGATTCAATGCCCCGTAAGCTTTGTTGTTGGGTGTTTTCATGCCATTTCCAACATGGGAACCCTAAGGCAAATCTATAATAAGGCTTTTTTTTGGTGAGGTTTGTTTAGAAGAGGTTTGCCTGTCTCTGAGGCTGAGAGTGTGTGACTTACCCAAGTTCACCCAGTGGGTTTAATGGTCAAGCAGGGATTCAAAACCTGGCTTCCTGAGTCATAGTCCAATGTTAAAATCACTCAGATGTGTTGGTGTACTAGAAATTTAAATCAAGGGTAAGAGTTGCAGGACATTTGATTCATCAAGAATGCCGTTGTACAGTAAGATTACTCTCTTTTTTTCCTTTATGGAGAAGCTGAAACATTCAGAGAGAACTGGTTGTGACAATTTGTACAGACTGACTATACAATACATATCATATAAGTCAGTTGTGGAGCTATTCTCAGTCATCAACCTACAGATACTCTTAATATCAACAGATTTCTGTGCTTGGCTTACATCAGTGGTTCCCAAACTTTTTTGGCCTTCCGCCCCCTTTTCAGAAAAAAAATTACTCACCGCCCCCCTAGAAATTATTATTATTTAAATGTAATAGCAATTAAACAGAAAGATATATGTATTAATGCAGTGGTTCTCGACCTTTCTAATGCCGTGAGCCCTAAATAAGGTTCCCCATGTTGTGGTGACCCCCAACCATATTTTTGTTGCTACTTCATAAATAATTTTGCTACTCTTATAAATTCTAATGCAAATATCTAATACAGGATGTATTTTCATTGTTACAAACTGAACATAGTTAAAGAATAGTGATTAATCACAAAACAATATGTTTGGGGGAGTATGGCCAACGGATTATGGGGTTTGCAGTACCTTCAACCAATTCAGCTCGGACTTCCACAGCCGAGACCCCATGAATTACAGACCTGGACCAAATTTGGCACAAATACTCAATATACCCAGAGTTGAACACTGATGGAGTTGTGGGGGATTGATTTGGTCATTTGGGAGTTGTAGCTGCTGGGATTTATAGTTCACCTATAATCAAAGAGCATTTTGAACTCCCAACAGCAATGGCATTGAACTAAACTTGAGCAATAGAGAATACTGGACCTTGGAAATTGGGAGCTGCTTGCATTTTCCTTCGTGCCACGGCCATCTCCCAGGAGGTGCCTGCAAATGCTGCAGCAACTCAGGGGGCGTTTGCAGACGTGGAGGCTTTCCTTCTCCACTGAACCAACTGGAAGGCACACACTCGCAAGCACGCAACGGTCTCCATCTGCCAGTTGGAATCCCTGGGCAGGCGTTGCCTGGAAACCGCAGCACGCGCCCCCTTCCTCTCCTCAACTCCGCCCACGGTGCAGTCCCATATCGCTCCTTCCTTCTAAGGGACCCGTTGGATTGGAAGGGGTGATACAGGACTGCGCTGTGGGCGGAGTTGGGGAGAGGAAGGGGGCGCACACTGCAGTTTCCAGGCAGTGCCTGCATGCAGGTGCACACTCGCGAACTTGTGAGTTGGAATCCCACCACCACCCCCTACAGGGCTTCAGTGCCCCCCCAAATTCTCCTGAGCCTCCCACCGCCCCCTTGGATCGCCTCACCGCAAACTAGGGGGTGGTACCGCCCACTTTGGGAAGCATAGGCTTACATTCACCACTTCACAGAAATATAGCACTGGATTCACTATGGGTCCTAGATAGAAATGTCAGATTTGCATTCGTGATTAGAAATCATACTGCCTCACATATTCAATACAATATAAAGTTGGTCCACATCTTTCGTTGTCAAGGTATTGTTGAAATTGGCAGCACCAAATACAATGGCAAATCATCTCCCCCCCCCAAGCATCTCTGGATATTGATGCTTATTTACGGATCTTATTCATCAAGCAGCAGAAATGTTAGCTCCGATTTCAGAGTTTCTGTCCTTTGAAAGTAAACACATTGCAATCCCAAAACTGTTATAATTCTTGCCCAGTGGTCAGTTTTGATGTTGATCTTAGTTGCATTAGTCAATTTGTTTTATTGAAGTCATTCTTGAATGTCCCTTCATTGTTTTATGTATTTCTGAATCTTTAGGTACATGTACAAAAACCAAAAATATTTAAGGGACAAAACACATAGGTTTTTATCACTTGAGAAATGAAAGAACCAAGACCTTGAAGCAATCAACTAGCCATAAGAGCACCCCATTATGTGATTCTAATTGTTAGTGTCTTGACTATTATGAAACATCTGTATATCTGTATACCTTTATAAAGCGGAATGTTTGTATGTATGTATGTGTGCGGAAGGGTGGAAGGGCGGATATGTGGCAGCCACTTTCACAGGCCACAGCGACCAGCGCGGGTGATGGAGCTGCACCAAACTTGGTACACATAACCCCCCCTAACCCCCTTTATGTCCTGGTGCGGTTCGGGGGGCATGACCCACGGATTATGGGATTTGTAGTACTTCCAAACACTTTGGCTCCCACAGACCACTGAGGCCACCAAAAAGGACCAATACAGACCAAACTTAGCACACACAGCCCCCATGACCCACTCTACGTCCTGGTGCAGTTTGGAGGAGGGTGGACCATGGATGATGGGACTTGAAGTACCTCTACTCACTTCCCAAGTCCGCTGCAACCCTCATCCAATCACTGATCGAGACCAAACTTGGCATACATAACCCCTATGACTGCCTTCATGTCCTGGTGAGGTTTGGGGGAGGACTGCCAATGGATTATGGGATTTGTAGTACTTCCACACCCCTCTGTTCCCACAGACCACTGTGGCCCCCAACAAACACTGATAAAGACCACACTTGGCACACAGAGCTCCAGTGACCCACTCTACATACTACTGAAGTTTGGAGGGGGCCAGAACATGGATGATGGGACTTGCAGTACCTTCCCTCACTTTCCAAGACTGCTACAAACCTAATCCTATGACTGATCAACACGAAACCTGCCACACAGAGCCCTCATGACCCACTCTACATCCTGGTGCAGTTTGGAGGAGGGTGGATCATGGATGATGGCACTTGAAGTACCTCTACTCACTTCCCAAGTCCTGTGCGACCCTCATCCAATTACTGATCGAGACCACACTTGACACACATAACCCCCATGACTGCCTTCACGTCCTGGTGAGGTTCGGGGGAGGACTGATAATGGATGATGGGATATTTAGTACTTTCACACCCCTCTGTTCCCACAGACAACTGCGCCCCCCAACAAACACCAAGAAAGACCACACTTGGCACACAGAGCCCCAGTGACCCACTCTACATCCTACTGAAGTTTGGAGGGGGGCAGAACATGGATGATGGGACTTGCAGTAACTTCCCTCACTTTCCAAGCCTGCTACAAACCTAATCCAATGACTGATCAACACCAAACCTGGCACACAGAGCCCTCATGACCCACTCTACATCCTGGTGCTGTTTTGTGTGAGATGGACCACGGATGATGGTCCATCTTCAATCACTTCCTAAAAACAATGCAACCCTCATCCATTCACCAATACAGACCAAACTTAGCACACAGAGCCCCCATGACCCAATCTACATCCTACTACACTTTGGGGGAGTGTGGACCAGAGATGATGGGACTTCCACTACCTTCAGTAATTTCATGATACCACTGCAACTCCCAATAATGATGGATCAAGACCAAACTTGGCACACAGAGCCCCCATGACCCACTCTACATCCTGCTGCACTTCTCAAATGACCCGGGCAGGGCCGGGTCCCCAAGCTAGTTTACAATAAAAATGTCAATAAGACTGAGAATTGGCAGTCATATGTGTATTTGTATATTTGTGTTTACATTGTGTATACATATATTGACAATATTGTAGTGTAATGCAATATATTCTCTCTCTCTCAGCATTACTTCTCGAACGAAGATTCTTAGGAAGGACTCATACCATGCTTTTTACAAGCGCGTTGATGACTAAAAAGGCCAATCTGAGAGGTTCGGTTGCAGAAAGCACAGCAGAAAGTCTCCTTGGATTATATTGTTTCCAAGTTGCAGTTCTTTTTGCGTTGACGTTTCTCTTCGAGACCCGTTCGGCGTGGCCTCTCGAAAGCGGCTGCAGCATTGTGGATAGTGCATCTCCATGCCTCACAATGTGAGGCCAGGGTGGACCATTGTTGGTGATCAATCTGGCCGAGCCTGAGATATTGTTTCAGGGAATCCTTATATTTCTTCTTGGGGGCGTCTCTCTTGCACTGACCCATGGCGAGTTCAACATAGAGTAGTATCTTAGGGAGGTGGTGGTCCTCCATCCTAGAGACGTGCCCCCTGCCCATCGCAGCTGTGTTTTAAATAGCATGGCCTCAATGCTGGTGGTCCCTGCTTGCTCAAGGACAGCAATATTCATCACATAGTCGATCCAGTGTGCATTTAGGATTGAGCGAAGACAGCGCTGATGAAAGCATTTGAGGAGTCATAGGTGTTGGCGATAGGTGACCCATGTTTCATCAGACCCATAAGGGAGAATAGACAGTACGATAGCTCTGTACACACTGATTTTGGTGCCCTGCCTCAGGTGCTTGTTGCTCCAGACTCTTTTGTGAAGCCTTCCAAATGCACTATATGCCTTTGCTAATCTGTGATCTAACTCTTTGTCAATCTTGGCCTCTGAAGAGATGATGCTTCCCAGGTAGGTGAACTGCTGAACGGACTTAAGCACAGATTCACCTATGCTGATGTGGGAATGATGGTGTTCTTCCTGTGGTGCAGGCTGTTTTCTTCCGTTTTCTTCAGGCTGACTTCCAGCCCAAACATGTCTGCAGCTGTTGCAAAGCATGATGTTAGGCGCTGCAGAGCTGCTTCTGAATGGGTAACAAGGGCAGCATCGTCAGCAAAAAGCAGCTCATGGACTAGATAGTTTAGAGTCTTAGTGCGAGCCCTCAGATGGCTTAAGTTGAACAAGCTACCATCAGTACGATAGCGTATATATATGCCGTCTTCTTCTTCGAGATCTGCCGTAACCCTTTGGAGCATCATGCTGAAGAAGATTGGAAATAGGGTTAGTGCAAGAACACAACCTTGTTTCACTCCACTAGTTATTAGAAAGGGCTCCGAGAGAGCATTTCCGTATCTGACTTGACCGTGCTGGCCCTCATGTAACAGGACAATCTTTTTGAGGAATTTGGGGGGACATCCTAGTCGTTCCAGGATCTGCCACAGACCTTTTCTACTCACAATGTCGAAGGCTTTGGTGAGGTCGACAAATGTTACATAGAGTCCTTTGTTCTGCTCTCTACATTTCTCTTGTAGTTGTCTTAAGAACAAATACCATATCTGTGGTGCTCCTATTAGCTCTGAAGCCGCATTGGCTTTCAGGGAGAAGTTCTTCTGCAATAGCAATATATTACTACTAATAATAATATTTGTCATGTTTCTATACCACCCTCTCATGATACTATTATGTATTTTGTGTTACATGCAATATTACTAATAATATTGTGATATAATTGTTATAGTTCAATGTGATATTGTTATAGCACAATGTGATATGTAATATTGATGTTGTGCTGTGGCAATATTATAGTTTATTGTATTTGTATAGTTCAATGTGATATTGTTATAGTACAATGTGATATGTAATACTGATGTTGTACTGTGGCAATAATTATAGTTCATTGTATTTGCATTTTGCTTGTGAGCTGCTCTGAGTGCCCTCCGGGGTTGAGAAGGGCGGCATATAAACATCGTGAAATAAATAAAATATGCTTCTTTTTCAACTAACCGAAGGCATCCACTTTAGAAAAATAAGTTATCTGAGGGCCCTTCCACACAGCCATATAACTCAGAACAGGGCTGTCCAACTTCTACGGGCCCAAGGGCCGGAATTCCGGTCACTGATCACCTGGGGGGCCGAAGGGTCTGCCTCCGCCCCGGCTCCGCCCCCTCCCCAGCTCTGCCCCCTCCCCGGCTCCAATTTACTTACAATTGACCTTGAGTTGTGGAGTTGTAGTTCACCTCCATCCAGAGAGCACTGTGGACTCAAATAATGATGGATCTGGACCAAACTTGGCATGAATGCTCAATATACCCAAATGGGAACACTGGTGGATTTGGGGGAATGTTTCCTAATACCTTTGAGTTATTTGAGTCCACACTCAAATTGGGACACACCAAAAAAAAAACCAAACACCTCAATGCCGTTGCAGGGCTTGATGGGGCCTCCTTTCCCAGAGGCGGATGGAGGAGGCCCAAAGAGCTCCCTCCCTCCCTGAAGGGAAAACAAGCCGCGGAGGCAGGCGCAAAGGAAGCCACGTTGCGCCCTACACGCAGGGGAAGGCAGCACAACAAGGGGGAGGGGGCGCGGAGGAGGGGAAGGAAGCGTCGCCAAGGAAACCGCCGCTGAGGGACCCCTCCCCCCCTCACCCAACTTCCCACTGTTTTTAGATTGATTGATTCGAGCCAGGCCCTTCTTACCCATACTGCGGAGCCCCGCCACAGGGCCGGGCGCCAACGCCGCTGCCGTCCCCGAAGAGCCCCGCTGGAGCCAAGGCCAAGCTCAGACCGGGCGCGGTGGCTCTCCCATCCGCGGGGTGGGAAGCGAGGGCCCTCGACAGAAAGAGCACTGAGCCAGGAGGGGCTTTCCCTGCCTCACGCCCCTCCTCCTTCCTCTCTCTGCCGCGAGGGAGGAGGAGGCGCGCGCCCAGGCCGCAAATCCCATGGGATCCGAGATTTCGGCAGCTATCGCGAGACTACGCAGCTACAGACAGATTATTGCATTTTGAATGGCAATTCATGAGTCAGCACAAGATGTATTTTCTGCAGTGTGACATGTTTGACACCAGATGGCGCTGTCTCAAGACTGATGGAATCTTGAGGAATGACAGTTGGGATCTGACAGTTGAGAATTGTCCGTTGAAGAGGACAGTTGGGATTGAATATCTGTGAGGAAAGGATGTTTTGAGAGGTAGCTGTGATAGCTGTTGTTTTTCGATGTTTTGCCAGTTATTGTTAAATACAATTCAATACAAAGTTATATATTTACCTTGTGAATTGTATGAGAGTTTCATTATTCACACGAACAGAGACTGGACTATTTGGGCCGATGGAGAATTAACCTTCTATATTTCTGTTGCCTATCCGCTGTAACATAAATACTCGACGCCGAAGAGGTTATGGGCCCAGATCCCAGAACCCAGAACCCAGAATCCAGAATTGCAGAGGCACAGAGATACTACATAACCCATAATTCATAGAAAAGGTTTTTGAATAACACTGGAAATTGCAGCAGAAGTCGCTGTTTACCTCAGTGTTAGAGAAAAAAACTGAAGTGAATTTTTGCCAGGAGCATCTGTAGTGTGAAGAAAGATGGCATTATTTGGAGCACAGCATCATTTAGAAAAACTCAGAGGCAGCTCAAATTATTTAATATGGGCTACCAAAGTGCGAGCAGTTTTGGCAAAGGAGGAGCTGTTATCTTGCTTAACACATCGACCTATTTCTGATGCAGAAAGGTTGAAAGATGGCAAGGCAAGGGCTACCATCATCCTGTCAGTTGACGATAGGAACCTCACATATTTAGCTCTGGAAGAAACAGCCGCTGACTGTTGGAAAAGGCTTGAAAAGCTGTATCAGCAGGCTACTGGAGGCTCAAAAGTTTTATTGAGCAGAGAACTGTTTTCACTGAAGCTTCTGTCAATAGAAGATTGTGCCAGAGAGACTCATTTGAGTAAAATGCTGAGCCTATTTAATGATTTAGCAGCAAGGGGCACCAATTTTACAGAAGATCAGAGAGGCTTAATTCTACTAAGCAGTTTGGGGCAGAGCTACAACTCATTCATTGACTCCATGCAATCTGTGAAAGAAGAGGACATCAACTTCGACTTAGTTTCAACTAGATTGGAGACCTGGGCTTGTTACAGAAGAAATGCCCAGCAACTTTCAACGGAGAAGAAGATCAACAAAGGCTTCAATATGAAGAGGAAAGAGACAATCCAGTGTGATATCATCTGTTACATTTGTAATAAAAGAGGACACAAAGCTAGACAATGTCATCAGAACAAGTTTAAGAAGAGTGAATCAGCACAGAGCAAGAAAGAACAGATCAACAATTCAAGAAAAGACTCTGATTCAGGCTGTCTGTTGATGAGTTTACAATGTAACAATGATTTTATTCCTCAGGTACCCTGGATTATAGACTCTGGGAGTGCAAAGTTTTGTTAAGGATAGTAAATTGTTAGCAGAGAAGGAACCTTTATTTGGTTCTATGCAAAGTTGTGTGAGTCTAGCCAATGATCAAAGGTGCAAGGTTTTAACAAAGGGAGAAGTTGAAATTGGTCAACTTAGTCTAAAGTTAGGCAATGTTTATTTAGTTCCTGAGCTAGAACACAATGTTCTAGGGGTGAAACAACTTGCAGACCATGGTTTATCCATTGTGTTTGAAGGGGAGTTATGTAAAATGAGTAATAAAAATACAGGTATGTATAAGGAAGTAAAATTTCAAAATGGTTTCTATAGAATGAATGCTAGTAATAAAATGTCTACAAATAGTATTCAGAGTTTGGAAGGGAAACCTCTGCATGGTGACAGATGAGTGCACATGCTACACAGGAAGTTTGGCCACATGAACTATAATATGATTAGAAAGACTGCACAGCTAGTAGGCATTCAAATACCAGAATGCAGAAATTATTTAGAGTGTGCTGTCTGTAACAAAACAAAGTTAAAGGCTTATCCTGTTGCCAAAAGGAGTGATAGAGTAACAACTAAGTTACAGTTACTGCACATGGATCTAGCTGGACCTTTTCCAAAGAGTATTGAGGGAATGTATTTCTACTAGTAATAGTAGATGATAGGTCTCGATTTGGCTTCGTTTACCCTCTGAAAGGTAAATTTCAGGTGTATGAAAAATTTATTGAATGGTACAATTTTGTGAAGAACCAATTTCCTGATTTGACTGTAAAACAAGTTCAATCTGATAGAGGAGGTGAATTTGTGAATGAAAGACTTAATAATTTTTTAAGGAAAAGGAATTTGGCATAGGAAAACAAACCGTGTGTATCAAAAGAAAATGGAATTGCGGAGCGTCGCTTAGGTGTAATCCAAACCATGGTAAAATCAATGCTTGAGGATGCACAAATGTCCAAAGGTTTTTGGGCAGAAGCAGCTAACACTGCCAATTACGTGCTGAATAGGTTATGGACCTCAAGTGTAAATGAAATCCCATTCTATTTGTTTTATGGAAGACATCCAAAGGTGGATCATTTTCAAGTATTGGTGCGCATGCAAATGTCTTAATTCCTATACAGCAAAGAGACAAAAGAGATCAGCATTGGGTAAAGATGCAATTTATTGGATATGAAGGTGGAACGAAAGGCTATAGATTCTGGAATGGCTCTTCTCCAGGGAAGATCACAGTCTCCAGATCTGTAAAGTTCGAAAATAATACTCATTGGGATAGAATTCATGCGAACACTGAAGTGTTCATAACCCCAAATGTTTCTAGAGTAAAGAATGAATCTGAAGTTGTAGAGGTATTAGATGAGGCAAATGTGGAAGAAAGCAAGGAACAATCTGAAGAAAGTAATTTTCATGATTTTTGCGCCACAAACTCTGACTTAGTGTCCAAATCTGTAACAGAGGTTGATGGACATTGTCAAGAGGAGATTAGGGATGTGGAGGAGATTAAGGATGAGATTCCTAGGAGATCCACACGTATCACTAAAGGAATTCCACCAGCCAAGTACCAAGTCACGCAAATAGGAAGTATAGAGTGGAAAGATCCTAATTCTTACGCTGAAGCATTGCGTAGACCGAAAAATGAACGTGATTGTTGGGTAAAAGCAATGAAGAAGGAATGTGATTCACTTCATTCCTTAAATGTTTTAGAACAAGCAAATGTAACCAAAGATGTAAAGGTAATTGGTTGCAAGTGGGTATTTAAAAGGAAAACACAAGTTGATGGTTCATTATTGTACAAAGCAAGATTGCACAACGTTTTGGTCAAATTTACAATCAAAATTATGATGAGGTATATGCTCCAACGATTAGACCTGAAACAATTAGGACTGCTTTAGGCATCGGTGTGCAAAGAAAGTATGTTATAAGGCACTTTGACATTGCCACAGCTTATTTAAACGCAGAGCTGACTGACAATGTATATATGAGAGCAATACCTGGTTTTGAAAAAGATACTCCAACTGGTGTGTATCGACTACGGAAAGCATTATACGGGCTAAAGCAAGCAGCGAGATGCTGGAACCAGTGTATAGACGAAAAGTTAAAGGGTCTTGGCTTCGAAAGAAGCAGTGTAGATACATGTCTATATAAGAAAGGAAAAGAGTCTAAAAAGCAAACATTTGTTTTGGTGTTTGTCGATGATCTCTTAGTACTAGCACCATCCGAAAGGGATGTGGAACAAGTTTTCAAGGGACTAAACTCAAGTATGACTGTAAAAGATCTTGGAGAAGTCCGGAAATACTTAGGCGTAAATGTAACTAGAACTGAAAAAGATATTTGTCTTGATCAAAAAGACAAAATTTTTGAGTTACTTGAGAGAACAAGATTGACTCTGTGTAAAACAGTAGCAACTCCAATGGTACCAGATTTTTTAAAGCTTGATAGAGGTGAAATGTTTGACAATCAAACATTGTATAGATCAGTGGTTGGGAGCCTCTTGTATTTGGCAAATTGGACTAGGCCTGACATCGCCTATGCCACTAATGTACTAAGCAGGAGAGTGAATGAACCAACGTTGACTGATTGGCAAGCTGTAAAACGAGTGTTAAGATATTTGAAAGGAACATGTGACAAAAAGCTAAAAATTTGTCCAAAAGAAAGCGGTATGAAGGGGGTTTGCAGACGCAAGTTTTGGTGACAACGAACAAAACTTGTCATGTTCGGGTATCTAATTAGTTTTAATGGGATACAAGTGACATGGAAATCTCGTAAACAGTCACACGTTTGTTTATCCACGGCAGAAGCCAAATTTTCTGCTTTGTCTGACTGTTGTACAGAACTAGAGTGGATAAAGGCTCTAGTAAACGAGTTCCAAAGTTTTGAAGATAAGATATCTTTATTTACTGATTCTCAATCTTGTATAGCAATATCAAATGCTGAAGGATTAAAGCAGAGAACAAAATATATTGGGGTAAGGTACCAAAATGTTAGAAAGTTAGTACAGGATGGTTTTATTAATCCTGTGTATGTCCAGTCAGATGAGAATATGGCTGATATGTTTACAAAATCATTGACTAATTGTAAATTAAATGTATTTTGTAATAAGATATTGTTATTATAAGTAGTGTGTGTACTTGTGTTGCTCATGAAGGAGGAGTGTCAGATTATTGCATTTTGAATGGCAATTCATGAGTCAGCACAAGATGTATTTTCTGCAGTGTGACATGTTTGACACCAGATGGCGCTGTCTCAAGACTGATGAATGGAATCTTGAGAAATGACAGTTGGGATCTGACAGTTGGGAATTGTCCGTTGAAGAGGACAGTTGGGATTGAATATCTGTGAGGAAAGGATGTTTTGAGAGGTAGCTGTGATAGCTGTTGTTTTTCGATGTTTTGCCAGTTATTGTTAAATACAATTCAATACAAAGTTATATATTTACCTTGTGAATTGTATGAGAGTTTCATTATTCACACGAACAGAGACTGGACTATTTGGGCCGATGGAGAATTAACCTTCTATATTTCTGTTGCCTATCCGCTGTGACATAAATACTCGACGCCGAAGAATTTCGACCTCCCTCCAAATCCCGTCTGTGGCTGGCGTAGTCTCGCGATGCTTGCCTAAACCCGGAAGTAGGTATTTTTTTATTTATTTTATTTTCTTTTTTATCTTTAATTTGTATTTTATTAAAACAAGTTAGGGGGCCGTAGGGAAGAGGCTCGGGGGCCGTGTACGGCCCCAAGGCCGCTTGTTGGACAGCCCTGACTCAGAATATCAAGGCAGAATAACCCACAATATCTGTGTTGAATTGTGTTGGAGACAGCAACCTTCTCAAGCCTCCTCTATTTCATAATATGTTATTTTATTTCCTATGTATAATGTGTTGCTTTGTTTCCTGAAGTGTATGTCTTATTTGGTTTGTAGTTTGTAATAGGAGCACCACAGATGTTTTTTGCCCTTAGAGAACTGCAAGAGAAATGTAGAGAGCAGAACTCTATGTAACATTTGTCGACCTCACCAAAGCCTATAGTACAATACTAGCTGAGCCCGGCACACGTTGTTGTGCCCTTTTCCGGGACAGCGGGGGCCGTGCCGTGCGAAAGGGGGGGCTAAGGAGAAGCCGGCTCCCTCCCTCCATCCACGGCACGGCCCCCGCTGTCCCGGAAAAGCGGCGGCCGTGCCGTGGATAGAGGGAGGGAGGGGGAGGGGCTAAGGAGAAGCCGGCTCGGCTTCTCCTTTGGCCCCCCGCGCATCCACGGCACGGCCCCCGCTGTCCCGGGAAAGCGGTGGCCGTGCCGTGGATGGAGGGAGGGAGGGGAGGGGCTAAGGAAAAGCCGGCTCGGCTTCTCCTTGGCCCCCGCTGCATCACGGCACGGCCCCGCTGTCCCGGGAAAGCGCGGCCGTGCCGTGGATGGAGGAGGGAGGGAGGAGCTAAGGAGAAGCCGGCTCGGCTTCTCCTTTGCCCCGCTGCATCACGGCACGGCCCCGCTGTCCCGGGAAAGCGGCGGCCGTGCCGTGGATGGAGGGAGGGAGGGGCTAAGGAGAAGCCGGCTCGGCTTCTCCTTTGCCCCCGCTGCATCACGGCACGGCCCCCGCTGTCCCGGGAAAGCGGCGGCCGTGCCGTGGATGGAGGGAGGGAGGGAGGGCTAAGGGGAGAAGCCGGCTCGGCTTCTCCTTGCCCCCGCTGCATCCACGGCACGGCCCCGCTGTCCCGGGAAAGCAGCGGCCGTGCCGTGGATGGAGGAGGGAGGGAGGGCTAAGGAGAAGCGGCTCGGCTTCTCCTTTGCCCCCGCTGCATCACGGCACGGCCCCCGCTGTCCCGGGAAGCGGCGGCCGTGCCGTGGATGGAGGGGGAGGGGAGGGGCTAAGGAGAAGCCGGCTCAGCTTCTCCTTGCCCCCGCCCCGCTGCATCCACGGCACGGCCCCCGCGGTCCCGGGAAAGCGGCGGCCGTGCCGTGGATGGAGGGAGGGAGGAGGGGCTAAGGAGAAGCCGGCTCGGCTTCTCCTTGGCCCCCGCTACATCACGGCACGGCCCCGCTGTCCCGGGAAAGCGGTGGCCGTGCCGTGGATGGAGGGAGGGAGGGAGGGGCTAAGGAGAAGCCGGCTCGGCTTCTCCTTTGCCCCCTCGCTGCATCACGGCACGGCCCCCGCTGTCCCGGAAAGCGGTGGCCGTGCCATGGATGGAGGAGGGAGGGAGGGGCTGGGAGAAGCCGGCTCGGCTTCTCCTTCTCCTGCCCCCGCCATCCACGGCACGGCCCCCGCTGTTCCGGGAAAGGCGGCCGTGCCGTGGATGGAGGGAGGAGGAGGGCTAAAGGAGAAGCCGGCTCGGCTTCTCCTTTGCCCCCACTGCATCCACGGCACGGCCCCGCTGTCCGGGGAAAGCGGCGGCCGTGCCGTGGATGGAAGGGAGAGGAGGGCTAAGGAGAAGCCGGCTCGGCTTCTCCTTTGCCCCCCTGCATCACGGCACGGCCCCGCTGTCCCGGGAAAGCGGCGGCCGTGCCGTGGATGGAGGGAGGGGGGAGGGCTAAGGAGAAGCCGGCTCGGCTTCTCCTTGCCCCCGCTGCATCCACGGCACGGCCCCGCTGTCCGGGGAAGCGGCGGCCGTGCCGTGGATGGAGGGAGGGGGGAGGGCTAGGAGAAGCCGGCTCGGCTTCTCCTTGCCCCCGCTGCATCACGGCACGGCCCCGCTGTCCCGGGAAAGCGGCGGCCGTGCCGTGGATGGAGGGAGGAGGGGGGAGGGCTAAGGAGAAGCCGGCTCGGCTTCTCCTTGGCCCCCGCATCACGGCACGGCCCCGCTGTCCCGGGAAAGCGGCGGCCGTGCCGTGGATGGAGGGAGGGAGGGGGAGGGCTAGGAGAAGCCGGCTCGGCTTCTCCTTGGCCCCCGCTACATCCACGCACGGCCCCGCTGTCCCGGAAAGCGGCGGCCGTGCCGTGGATGGATGGAGGAGGGAGGGCTAAGGAGAAGCCGGCTCGGCTTCTCCTTGGCCCCCGCTCCCATCCATGGCACGGCCCCCGCTGTCCCGGGAAAGCGGCGGCCGTGCCGTGGATGGAGGGAGGGAGGGCTAAGGAGAAGCCGGCTCGGCTTCTCCTTTGCCCCCCCCCCCCCGCTGCATCCACGGCACGGCCCCCGCTGTCCCGGGAAAGCGGCGGCCGTGCCGAGGGAGGGAGGGGGAGGGGCTAAGGAGAAGCCGGCTCGGCGTCTCCTTTCCCCCCCCCGCTGCATCCACGGCACGGCCCCCGCTGTCCCGGGAAAGCGGGGGCCGTGCCGTGGGTGGAGGAGGAGGGGAGGGGCTAAGGAGAAGCTGGCTCGGCTTCTCCTTGCCCCCGCTGCATCCACGGCACGGCCCCGCTGTCCGGGAAAGCGGCAGCCGTCTCGTGGATGGAGGGAGGGAGGGGCTGGAGAAGCCGGCTCGGCTTCTCCTTTGCCCCCTGCTGCATCCACGGCACGGCCCCGCTGTCCCGGGAAGCGGCGGCCGTGCCGTGGATGGAGGGAGGGAGGGGCTAAGGAGAAGCCAGCTCGGTTTCTCCTTAGCCCGGCCCCCTTCCCTCCAACCACGGCGCCCCCCGCCGCTGTCCCGCCGCTGTTCCTGAGGAGGAGGCGAGGGTGAGTGTTGGCTGCCATGCGTGAACGTTCTAAGCGTTCGCGCTGGCAGCGAAGAGGCCGGGATGGGAATTCCCTTGGCGATTTTTTGGGGCTCGTTTTTGGGGGGTGTTGGGTGGTACCTAGGGTCTGGTTTTTGGCCTAGTTGGTACCGAGGGGTTATGGTTCTATGGGCTGTCTAGTTTTGTGCTTCTGCATGGCATGGTTTAGTTGTCTATGATCGTCAATTCACGACCGTGTCTCCTTTATATATATAGATCAGTATTACATTTTACTAAATTGTACAATACCACGATATTGTAATATTATTAGTAATATTACATGTAATATAAAATATATAATTATAACATCATATTATTAAAATTAGTATTATATTGTATTACATAATATTAAAAGTATTATATGAATATACGACTCCTTGAATGCTTTCATCAGCGCTGTCTTCACAAAATCCTAAATGTACACTGGACTGACTATGTGACGAATGTTGCTGTCCTTGAGCAAGCAGGGATCACCAGCATTGAGGCCATGCTATTGAGAACACAGCTGCGCCGGGCAGGGCAGGTCTCTGGGATGGAGGACCACCGCCTCCCAAAGATACTACTCTATGGTGAACTCGCCACGGGTCAGTGCAAGAGAGGCGCCCCCAAAAAGAGATATAAGGACTCCCTGGAACAACATCTCAGGCTCGGCCAGATTGATCACCAACAATGGTCCACCCTGGCCTCACATCGGGAGGCATGGAGCCGCACTATACACAATGCTGCGGCCTCTTTCGAGAACACACATCGAATGGGTCTTGAAGAGAAAAGACAACGCAGAAAGAACCGCAACTTGGAAACAACATCACCCAAGGAGACTTTCTGCTGTGCTTTCTGCAACCGAACTTGCCTATCTCAGATTGGCCTTTTGAGCCATCAACGTGCTTGTAAAAAGCGTGGGATGAGTCCTTCCTAAGAATCTTTGTTCGCGAAGTAATGCCGAGAGATTTTACTTCCTGTTTATAATGTGTTGTTTTGTTTCCTGAAGTGTATGTCTTATTTGGTTTGCAGTTTCCTTAGCTCTATGTACTTGAAGCAGTGGGAGGGGCTGCAGGTCATGTGATTGCTTAGAATGCATTTTAAACAAGATGACAGTTAAGGCTTCAGCTGTATTGAAATAAGCCTTTGAGCCATGGCAGTTAATGTAGCGCCCGTCCCACACCTGTCACCTAGCGGCTCAGTCCCGCCCCTTCCTCCTCCTGATTGGTTCAGCTTCTGGTTGGAAGCTCCGAACGCCTCACTCTCACACACACACACGGATTGGCCACTAGCTCTCCAATCAGAGCCCGCCTGACTCTCCCGTTGCTTTGTCCACGTGTAGGCTCAGCGGCCTCCCCCACTTCTTTTTTGGCCCCGCCCCGCGCTCGCGCCGAAGGGAGCGCGAGGCAGAGGCGACGACGTGGTGGGCCGTTAGGCGCTCGCGCGGGCGCGCGTGAGGCGAAGGCACCGCGAGCGCGTTCGGCGGGTGGGTGGGTCGCCCTTGGCGACGGGCATGGCACTGCCTGGCCGGCGGTGCCCGGGGCCCTCCGAAGGGGCGCCCCCGCCGTTGCCGTGGCGGCGGAGGCCCGGCCGGGGCCCGCCGTTGCTGCCCCTCCTGGTGCTCTGGGACGTGCTGAGCTGCCTGTGCTTCCGCCCGGCGGAGGCCCTGGTGGAGGGCCTGTACTGCGGCAAGCGGGTGTGCTACGACGTGCTGGGCGTGAGCCGCGAGGCCAGCAAAGCCGAGGTCGCCCGGGCCTACCGCCAGCTGGCCCTGCGCTACCACCCGGACCGGCAGCGGGACCGCGAGCCCGACCCGGAGGCCGCCCAAGAGCAGTTCCTCCTCATTGCCACCGCCTACGAGACCCTCAAGGTGAGAGAGCCGGGCCGAGCCCGCCCGCTCCCGCCTCGCGGCCCAGGCACGCCCCTCCGCCGCCGGTAAGACGCTGCCTTCCCCGGAGCTGTGGGGGCCGGAAGGAAGGAAGGAAGGAAGGGCCGGGCCTCCCGGAAGCAGAAGGAGAGGAAGAGGAAGACCCAACTAGGGAGGAGAGGGAGGAGTGCCCCTCAAACAGGCATGGGCCTACTTCGGCCTTCCTTCCAAGGGTTTGGGACTTCAACTCCCAGCATTCCTAACAGCCTCAGGCCCTTTCCTTTTCCCCCTCAGCCGCTTAAGCTGCTGAGGGGGGAAAGGAAAGGGCCTGAGGCTGTTAGGAATGCTGGGAGTTGAAGTCCCAAACCCTTGGAAGGAAGGCCGAAGTAGGCCCATGCCTGCCCTAACAGTACCAAGTATCATTATGAATAGCCATCTCATGGGGGGCTTTAATTGGGTCTGCCTTTGAGAAACACACGACCTTTTAGAGATCATAACCTTCTACACCAGTGTTTCTCAACCTTCCTAATGCTGCGACCCCTTAATACAGTTCCTCATATTGTGGTGACCCCCAACCATAAAATTATATTTGTTGCTACTCTATAACTGTAATTTTGCTACTGTTATGAATCGTAACATCAATATCTGCACCAAATTTTGGCACAAATACCTGATACTCCCTAATTTTAATAGGGGGTTGGGCGGGATTGATTTTATTTTATTTATTTTATTATTTTATTATTCGGGTTTCTATGCCGCCGACTCCCTGAGGCTCGCGGCGGCTCACAGGAACCGAAGGTACAACTACACACAAGCAATGCGATAAAACCTCTAAGACAATTAAACAGTTAAAACAGCAAAATACAAAACCCCCAGGTACAGTTCAGAAATTAGACAGCGTGACACCCCAGGACAGCGGCTAAAGCGGAACATGGGCAGGACCTACTCACCGAAGGCCTGCTTAAACAAATAAGTTTTGCAGGCGCGTCTAAACGGGAGCAGGTCCTTTATAGCCCGCGTTCCAGCCGGGAGGGCGTTCCACAGCGTAGGAGCTATAACGGAGAACGCCCTCCGGCGAGTAGATGTCAGTTTAGCCGATTTCGCCGAGGGTATCTCTAACAAATTAGCATCCTCGGAGCGTAGTGATCTCGGGGGACAGTGTGGGGTGAGTCGGTTCCTCAAGTACGCTGGCCCCAGGCCATGCAAGGCCTTAAAGGTAAGAACCAACACCTTGAAGGAGATCCGGTGCTCGATTGGGAGCCAGTGCAGATCCTGCAAAACAGGTGTGATGTGGCGGCCTGCTGGGGTTCCAGACAGGAGCCGGGTGGCAGTGTTCTGCACCAGCTTGAGCTTCCGGGTCGCCGACAAAGGAAGGCCAACGTAAAGCGCGTTTTTTGTCGTTTATGAGTTGTAGTTACTGTCATGTATAGTTCACCTATAATCAAGGAGCGTTCTGAACTCCACCAACATGGAATTGAACCAAAGTTGGCACACAGAACTCCCATGACCAACAGAAAATACTACTGGAATGGTTTGGTGGGCATTGACCTTGAGTTTTAGAGCTGTAGTTCACCTTTATACAGAGAGCACTGTGGACTCAAACAATGATGGATCTGGACCAAACTTGGCACGGATCCCCAATATGCCCAAATGTGAACATTGGTGGAGTTTGGGGACAATAGACCTTGACATTTGGGAGTTGTAGTTGCTGGGATTTATAGTTCATCTACTATCAAAGAGCATTCTGAACCCCACCAACGATAGAATTGGGCCAAACTTCCCACACAGAACTCCTATGACCAACAGAAAATACTATGCTTTCTGATGGCCTTTGGCGACCCCTCTGACACCCCTTCGCGACCCCCTCAGGGGTCCCGACCCCCAGGTTTAGAAACACTGTTCTACACAATGGTATTCATAACCGAGTTGCTATGAGTTTTCCGGGCTGTGCGGCCATGTTCCAGAAGCATTCTCCCCTGACGTTTCGGCCACATCCATGGCAGGCAAAATCGAAGGCGGCGCCCCCGAGGCACAATGGGTTAAACCAGACATGGGTAAACTAGGGCCCAGATAATAATCTTTATACCCCGCAACCATCTCCCCTAGGCAGGGCCGTAGCCAGGATTTTGATTCCGGGGGGGCTGAGACTGGGTGGAAGAGGGTCTACCCTAGCAAACCTTTTGTATTGTTATCCCAATAACCCCATGAATGTGGGATATAATGAGCATGGTGATCAGATCATGATATGAATAAACGTAACAGTTTAAATAATGTACCAGTAAGGCCTTCTCACGGACCACCTGAGAATTTCGGGGAGGGGGGGCTGAAGCCCCCTTAGCCCCCGGCCACATGCCTGCCCCTAGGGTTGCCATTTTTTGATATAAGAAATAAGGGACATTTACGGGATTTTTCACAAAAATAAGGGACACTTCTTTAAAATCTCGAAACTCAAACATGAGGTAGAAATGGTTTTATTCACAGAATAAGATAATGATTGAAACTCACAAAAGAAGCTGACTTATACCCTCTTAACAGTACATGGTATGTTTCTACATGCGCAGGCTGCCCTGCGAGTTGGAATCCCTGGGCAGGCATTGCCGTGGAAACCGCAGCGCGCAGCTTCCTCTGGTCAACCCCGCCCAGTCCTGTCCTGCTAGTCAAAAATAAGGGACAGGGCCTGAAAATAAGGGACACAAATTTTAGGGCCAAAATAAGCGACGTCCCTTAGAATAAGGGACATATGGGAACCCTAATCTCCCCGAAGGGGACTCGGGGCGGCTTACATGAGGCCAAGCCCAAAAGTGCATTTCAATACAGTAACATAAAAAACATAAAACAGCATTACATTCAAATAGAATAAAAAGCAGGCCACGTGTGCTAAAAACTAGGATGAGATAAAAACTAGGATGAGATAAAATTCAAATCTATATATTTATAGGGGAGGTTCAGAGGCAATGCAATACCAGGACGGCCATTTTAGGGGAGAATGACAAGGAAAATGTGAGATCATTCTCTAAAAGCACAACGGAAAAGCCACGTTTTGAGGTTCTTCTTGAAAATTTCCAGGGTGGGGGCTAACCTAGTCTCGCTAGGTAATGCGTTCCAGACTTGGAGGGGCACAGAGAAGAAGGCTCTCTCCCTCGTTCCCACAAGTCGGGTCTGTGAGAACGGAGAGGGCAAAAGGAGGGCCTCCCCCAAAGAACGAAGGGCTTGTGGGGCAGGCTTGTGTGGGGAGCGGCCCCATCCTTATGTCAGAAGGCACGTGACAGCTGAGAGGCTTCTGGAGCACCCTCAGCCACCACCTATCTCAGCCTCCTTCCAGCATGCGTACCGTGTGAATGGCCCCATCCTTATGCCAGGAGGACAGTTCAAGGAAGGCACGTGGCAGCTGAGACCCCCTGGAGCACCCTCAGCCACCGCCTATCTCATCCTTCTTCCAGCATAAGGACCGTGTGAATGGCCCCATCCTTATGCCAGGAGGACAGCTCAAGGAAGGCACGTGGCAGCTGAGACCCCCTGGAGCACCCTCAGCCACCACCTGTCTCCTCTTCCTCCTGCCATAATGTCAAGAGGACAGTCTGAGGATTGGAGGAGGCAGATTCGGGCAGTCACCACATGTCCCACCTTCCTCCCAGCATAAGGATGGGGCAAGCAGCCCCATTGTTATGCTGGGAGGACAACCTAAGGATGACCCAAGCCTTGCCCTGCCCCCTCCTGGCCCTGCTCTCTCCCAGGCCCTTCTCCTCACGAGCCCACCCCACCCAGCTTGCAAACTGGCCTCACTCTTTCCTGGCTTGGCCCACAATGTGGCCCCAAGGCAAGAAAATTTGCCCATACCTGGGTTAAATCCTTGTGCTGGGAGGATTGCGGTTCAAATTGGGGAGAGCTCCCTCTGTCAGCTCTGGGGACATGAGAGAAGCCTCCCACAAGGATAGTAAAACATCCGGGCGTTCCCTGGGCAACATCCTTGCCGATGGCCAATTCTCTCACACCAGAAGTAACTTGCAGTTTCTCAAGTTGCTCCTGACATGAAAAACAAATTCACAGAGTTTGTGAGGTCTGTTACAAGTAAAATCCATAAGCACAGCAAAAACGCTATAAATACACACACTAAAACGTACCTCCATAAAAGGTACACACCAAAATGTATCTCTACAAAATACATACTTAAACACACAAGACAGAGATCAAACAAAGGACACTTAAAATTCATGCTTAAAGACAGTCTGGGTAGGCCTGCCAGAAGAGATAGGTCTTTACATAGTTTTTAAATTCCAATGACTCATGGACCTAAACCTTGTAGGGTTTTAAAGGTCAAAACCAACATCTTGTACTTTGCCCAGTGATACGCTCACTCCTAGATTATCCTGTAATCAAGCTGGCTGATGTATTTTGAACCAGCTGGAGTTTCCAAACTTGGTATAAGGGTAGCCCAGTGCAGAAGGCCAACTTTGAGGTTACCAGTGCATACGCTACCATTTCCAGGTCCTCCAAATCTAGGGGCACAGCTGGTGCATCTCCCGAAGCTGATAATAAGCATTCCTGGCTGTCGCATCTACCTGGGCTGACATTTGGAGAGACGGATCCAGGAGTATTCCCAAGCTGCAAGAACAGCCTTTCAGGGGGAGTGTAACCCCATACAGTGCTGGTTGACACACCTCATCCTCAGATGAGGGCCCTTGATGGCAAGCACCTGTTTTGTCTGGATTCAGTTTCAATTTGTTTTTCCTCATCCAGCCCATTACCTGTTCCGGACATTAATTACCCTTAGCTTTAGCTGCTTTTAAATTATCCTATCTCATGAATAGGATTGGACTGGATGGCCCTTAGGGAACTCTTCCCTACTCCATAATTGTATGATTATTATTATTTAGCTCATACTACTTTTCAATGAGACTCAAAATATATATCGTGTCACATACCTCTAAACACAATACAATTTACTACTTAAAACCAACAACATACAAGCACTAAAACAGAATGGCCATATATTGGGTGTGCTTCAATTGGGTATTTTGTTTATTATAATTAACCTATCTCATGAATTGGGTTGGACTGGATGCCCCTTAGGGTTCTCTTCCTACTCCATGGTTATTATTATTTAGATCCTACTTACTGCTCTTCAAGGGCACTCAAAGCGGCTCACACAATTTACTGCAACACATAAACACTAAAGCAGAATTAAACATAGAATTATTCAAAATAGAAAGTTAAAAGCATACAAAAATGCTTTAAACATCCCTCTTCACGATTGTTCTTAAAAGCTTCCTTCTTTAAAAAGCCTGCTTAAATAAAAAGATTTTAGCCTGTTAGTAACGTTTCCAATCTGAAGTGTTAGCAAAGAGCATGAGAGGCTAACTCGGTCATGGTAAACGTGTTTTTGGGGCTTATCTATACAGGGGGGCGGAGAATTCTTATCACAAACGTATTTTCTGGTCATGTGCATATGCCATACTGGCCTCACCAGCACCACACATGGACCAGATAGAAATGGTCACATATGTCACGTGAAAGAACTCACTTCAATGTTAGGCAACATCTGTTCATTTGCGGTATTGGTAGCCACACAGTGGAGGCCATATTGTTGTTTTTCCCCTCCCTTCTCATCATACATATTTCTGCCTACATTGACATTAGGCAATGATATGTCTTGTCCCTTCCAGCCAATGGCATTGCTTGTACCTCCCTGCCATGCAATGCAAGTTATCAGTCATGTTCCCAGTGTTGCAGCCATCGTTCTTATGAAAGGCACCTATTGATGGTTACTACTAAGTTAATACATTTCCCATCTATCAAATCACATGTTCCAAGTGGATTGGATTACCGTATATTTTCCTCCCAACAGCTCTTCCTGTTGTATGCAAATAACTTCTGAGGAGTGTTTAAAAAGTACTTTATATATAGCATAATAGGGCAACTACTCAAGGCAGGAGGAAGAATAATAAAACTTGTCAATATTCTTAAAGATTTGGATTTACATGAAATAGTCCTTTGAATTCCTTGTAAGTGAAGAATAACTGTCTTGCTGTTCTGTAAATATGACACTAGTGTCATTGGGTGTTGTCCCCCATAATTATAGTTGCAGTTTTGGTGTTTTTAAAATGAAAAACAAAAATGTAGTTGGCATTTGGGATTCTCATCATGGGAGTGACATTGTTGGCATTCAAAATTCTGACTGCATCATGTCTTCTCTGTAAATATGTTTTAAAATCAGCCAAGACTAATGATACGCTGCTGAGGCAAAGACATGTGCATAGCATAACAGAGTTCTTATGTAGTGAGGGCTTACAGAAATTTGTCAAGAATGCTGTTTTCAGAGCTTCAGGGGAAACCCAGGCCTTCTTCCAAATCTTATAGCCATGCCATTTTGGCTGGGAAATAACAGTGCTTTTTTGGAGGCAAAATCCAATAATGAGCCTTTCTTTAATTATACAGGGTTGTTATAAATTACAGTGTTCCCTTGCTACTTCGTGGTTCGCTTTTAGCGAACTCATTGTTTTGCGGTTTAAAAAAATATTAATTTAAAATATATATTGTATTTTTGCTGTTTTGCGGGGTTTTGCTGCCAACACTCTCTGAGGCGCTTTCCCTCCTCAGTCCTCCCTCCTTTCCTCCAGCCTTGAAGGGCCTTTCGTTCACTTTATTTTAAGTTTATAAAGACTTAAAATAGTGTATAACTACTAAAATAATGTATAAATATTAAAATAAATATAGTGTCCCTACATTGCGGTTTTTCACTTATTGCGGGAGGTCCTGGAATGTAACCCCTGCAATAAGTGAGGGAACACTGTATACAGACTGCTTAGATGTATAACATTCCTTATTCTATAATTCACAATATGTAGGGGTACCTCTCAAATGTGCTTATATGGTATATTTGATAAGCCCTGAAAAACCAAAAACATATTTGTTGAGGTAGCTAATAATAGAATAATTATTCCCAAAGTAATAGGAATATAAATTGAGTAGAATTACTAAAACTTTAAAAAAAAACTGGTTTTGTCAGCCATAGAAATAGCTCATTGACTTAGAATCAGAGTGGGAAAAGACCTTGTGGGCCATCCAGCCCAACCTCCTGCCAAGAAGCAGGAATAGCACATTAAAAGCACCCCCAACAAATGGCCATCCAGACTCTGTTTAAAAGCCTCCAAAGAAGGAGCCTCCACCACACTCCAGGGCAGAGAGTTCCACTGCTGAACAGCTCTCAGGTTCTTCAGAAGTTCTTCCTAATGTTCAGGTGGAATCTCCTTTCCTGTAGTTTGAAGCCATTATTCCGTATCCTAGTTTCCAGGGAAGCAGAAAACAAGCTTGCTCCCTCCTCTCTATGACTTCCCTCACATATTTATACATAGCCATCATATCTCCTCTTAGCCATATCTTCTTGCAGATTAATTTATCTGAAATACTTAAAAAATTAAAAACCATTGTTCAATTAAGTGGTTAGGAACTGATTAAAGAAAAATGCAACTCAGACATTTTACTCTTCTTTTGAAAGTGCCCACAAACCAGAAATGGCTAATGTGGTTATTGCTGATGGATTGTAGGAGCTGAGCTGAAACATGTAGAGGGCACCACATTGGTGAAGAATGCATTGATTGATGAAAAACCAAATGGGTTGACAGAGACAAAGCAATCCACTCTTCAGCCACAGTAGAGGATTTATGGGGCTGTAATGAGATTGTGACTTCTCTTTTCCTTAAGCATGTTAAATCCTGAAGGTGTCGGAGTAGTCATGCATTGCCCATGTATAAAAATTTTAGATCAATATGGCCAAGAAATAAATCTTGTATTTTATGGGCAACATACCCATCATTATGGGTATGTGAATGTGGAGGGATTCTATATTGTAAAAATGTTACTATTTACATCCCACTTTTTTCACAACCCTTGGCTTACAAAAGTTAAACACAAACAAATAGAAGTTCCTACCATTAAGATTACCGCACAATGTTTAAAAAGTGTGTTCTGATGTGACAAGCCCATCCACATATAATAGCACAGATATACCTTGAATGGTCTTTCAACTATTAATATTCCTCTGTGTGCGCATGTGTGTTTGTGTATGCAAACTCTTTCAAATTAGCAACAATGGCAACCCCATGAACTTCATAGGATTTTCTTAGGCAAGGAATGCTCAGAAGTGGTTTTGCCAGTTCCTTTCCAGTACAGAGCTTTTTTCCCTATGGATCACCACCAGTAGTTCATTTGGGGGAAATAGCTTTGGAGATTAGACTTAATTATGATTTTTTATGCCAGGTTCTCTCAAACATTGGCAGTGTCAGTTACATAGTTCCATTCTTTTCTTCAGTCGTGGATCAGCGTTTTTGCTATGTTAGAATATGATGGAACATTGGAAACTGGCTGCTTATATGGCAAGCAGAGTTCCAGCAGTTTTCATGGTGACAGAAGTATATAGAAGAAAGATATGTGCATTGCTAAAATAGATTTAGTAGTCTAAATCTAGAAAGATGTGTGCATTGCAAAGCTAGATTTAGGACAGCCTTTGAGTCCTCTGTGTGCACATGAGTGTGATAGCCTCTCATGGGATGCCTGTCATCAAGTGTCATTGGTCACCACATGCTCTCTGCTATTTTCAGTCTTCTCCTGCAATGCAGTCAATAGTTAGAACAAAAAGCAACTTAAGTCAGCTTCATGGAATAAAGCACAAACTTGAGCTTCAGACTACACTCACATGTATGCAGCAAGACATTTAGAGTAAATACAAACCAACATACAGTTTTTCATACAACTTTGTAGTTCACTTCTTGTTGAATATATGTGTGGTTTGTATAGTCTTTGTGAGAGAAAAAACAGGCTTTGACTATAAAAATTTAAGGATGTTCTATTTTAAAATATAGCTCCAGTCACTTGTTAATGTATACTGCATACCAAACCTAAGAATGACACATTTTTCCTTGTTGTCTTGTTGCATAAACATTATAGTTTATTTTATGTGCATGTACAAATAGTGCTTGTTTTATATCTATAGGTAGTTTTTTTAAATAAAATAAAATGTTTCCTGCTTTTTTTCCTAAATGGGACTCAAAGCAAAAGTTACGATAATGTAATCTTAAATTTATTGTACAGTGTGATATGTAGATGTAAAACCTTCTAATCACTGTTTGCAGGATGAAGAAACTCGTAAGGATTATGATTATATGTTGGATCATCCTGAGGAGTATTACAGCCATTACTATCACTATTATTCTAGAAGACTGGCACCCAAGGTGGATGTCAGAATAGTGATCTTAGTCACAGTTTGTGCTATCTCTATATTTCAGGTAACTATTTTTGTCTGTTCACTATTCCAATATTATCTTCTGCTTGGATTTTTTTTTTAAAAGAAGGGTTGGATTAAGAGTTCCATTCATAGTTGAGGATCTGGGTAGAGAGCAAATTCCCCTTTCCACCCTTAGCCTTCTGTACTTCTCGGATAACTTCTCTGGACTGTAGGGGACCTACTGGAACAGCATGGGAAGCCTTGTAGAGAGGCTTCCCATGCTGAGGGTTTTTTTTACCTGTCTAAAATTTAGCATGGTTTTCACGATGTTCAGTTAACTTTTATTGTAACCTATCAATAAAACTTTCTGGCATCCACTGACATCAAGCTATTAATCCATTTGCTCTTCACTTTTAATCCACTCAGGGCCATTGATCCCTTTGCGTTCTTTGTTTTGATGTCTGTAACCTCCCCTTAATATTAATATATGGCACTGCTTTTTCTGAACTGTGGCTCTGTGTGGAAAGATGTTCTGTGGCAAAGACCCAAGAAAAGATGATGTTTTGTTTGCTTCTAAATCTTGGTATACTTGATCTTTCCCCAGTACTGTGCTTGATCCACTCTGGTGCAAAGTCCAAGTTTCCTAGGCCAAAGTTTGTCATTCCCTTTCTACATGAATCATCTTGTTGTTTTATTTGCTCAGATTAAGTTTCTCTTCCTGATGAAGCATTCATTGACCCAGCCTTTATACCCAACTTGTAACGTGATAAAGTTACAAGCTGAGTAGATGCGAAGAATGCCATGGACGTAGCGTAACTGGATTTCAGTAAGGCCTTTGACAAGGTCCCCCATGACCTTCTGGCAAACAAACTAGTCCAATGTAGGCTAGGCAAAACTACAGTTAGGTGGATCTGTAATTGGTTAAGCAGACGAACCCAGAGGGTGCTCACTAATGCTTCCTCTTCATTCTGGAAAGAAGTGACGAGCAGAGTGCTGCAGGGTTCCATCCTGGGCCCAGTCCTGTTCAACATCTTTATTAATGACTTAGATGAAGGGTTAGAAAGCATGATCATCAAGTTTGTAGACAACACAAAATTGGGAGGGATAGCCAATACTCCGGAGGAAGTATTGAGAAACTGCAAGTCGCTTCTGGTGTGAGAGAATTGACATCTGCAGAGACGTTGCCCAGGTGATGCCTGGATGTCCTCACATGGAATGCTGGAACTGACAGACAGGAGCTCACTCCATCTTGCAGATTCGAACCTCCAAACTTCAGGTCAGCAGTTTGTGCCGCGGCAACTCCTGTGAATGCCACCATGCAAAAAAAAAAAAGCATTGTACAACTACCAGAAAAAGCAAGTGGCCAGTAAAAGGGTTGCATTCAAATTGCCTCCAAATTGCATAGCTTGACAGATAAAACTGTGGAAATTTTGAAAGAATGGAGAAAATGGTAGGACACAATTGATAATTGGATCGTATACCTTTATATTTAGTACATCTCTTATAGGAGTAGATGTGTTTCTGAGCCTTATATCTTTAACAGAAAATGTGGTACCAAAGGTAGAAATAACATAGAAAAAAATAGAAATAGTTCCCACACCACAAAAAGTGTCTTTCAGGAGACTTTTTGTTCAAAACGAACAATATGCCAATGTGAAATGAAGCAACTAGGTCAAATAAGCCATGGATAAGTTAAAAAAACAACAACATTTATAGCCTTCTAGAGACTACTTGAAAGCTTATCCCAAAATGTAACTAGGGACGATTTGTTACTTTCATCAACTTCCATCTTTTGAAGGTTTTTCTTTTGTTGGCCAAGCATGTTGATCTCTGCTTCTTTTCTAGGATACAGAAAGTATCTTATAAGGGAGACTTTTCTCTCTCCCCCCCCCTTTTTTTTTTTACTTCATACACAATAGGGGATTGTAGAGGGAGCCGCTGTTTATCTTGTCTATTGTAGTATGCAAGGTTTTCCCAACTTCAGATTCATTACACGATTTACTGCAAATGTGTTACTTCAACTTGACACTGAAAACTCTAGCCCTCCTTCACTATGCTCCTAATGCTGATGCCACTAAAAACCTTCCTGCTATCAGTGGTTCTCAACCTGTGGGTCCTCAGGTGTTTTGGCCTACAACTCCCAGAAATCTCAGCCAGTTTACCAGCTGTTCGGATTTCTGGGAGTTGAAGGCCAAAACATCTGGGGACTCGCAGGTTGAGAACCACTGTGTTAGACATAGGCTGGGGAAAGGGGGGCTGGGTAGACATTAAAAGGTTTTGTGAAATTGAACATTTTTGTCAGAAGCTTTGTTAACGGAGATACACCTATACCTTGCTTACATAATATTACTTTAAATTGAGCGTATCATTTTGTGTTCTAGTTCTTCAGCTGGTGGAGTAGCTACAATGAAGCTATCAACTACCTAGCAACTTTGCCAAAATACCGTATACAAGCCATTGAAATTGCCAGGCAGCAAGGCCTATTGAACATAGCCAGAGAAAAGGGCAAAAGCAGACGATCTAAAGAAGAAATCCGCAAGGAACAAGAGGAAATAATCAAAGATGTAATCAAAAACAAAATAGATATCAAAGGTGGTTATCAGAAACCCCAAATATACGACATTCTCTTCTTCCAAATCCTTTTGACCCCCTTTTATCTCTGCAAGTATATAGGATGGTATTGTTGGTGGATTTATTGTTTCAATATCAAAGGACAAGAGTATGGAGAAGAAGAAAAATTGTACATCATACGTAAACACATGAAAATGTCAAAGTCTCAATTTGACACCTTGGAAGAAAACCAGAAAGAGACTTTTCTTGAACGGCGGCTCTGGATAAGAGATAACTATGAGGTGAGTAGTGTTAATACATTGAAGGTGAAAAATATAATGCAATTAATGCAACCCAGTTGGTATACTCCATTCACATAATGGTTCATTATGTAAATGGTTGTACTTTTTGAGAGTTGCACAGGGAGACAGGTGTTGAAAATGTGACAAGGCAAGGTGAGCATCCAGCTTTCTCTAATATGTGCGATAGAAGAAGGGCATTCTGTTTGGACCTTGGAAGCAAGCAGAGTCAGCTCTGATCAGTATTTGGATGAAAGTCCCACTAGTGAATACCTAGTGCTGTGGGCTATACATTAGAGCAGGAGTCCTTCAACTTTTTAAGCAGAGGGCCAGTTCCCTGTCCCTCAGAATGATTGAGAGGGTGAGGGGAATGAACTATACTTTGGAAAAAAATCTTATTTATAGTGCAAAAAATGAAAGAACAATATTTAAAATAAAGAATAATTTTAACCTACAAACTTTCCAGTATTTCAATGGAAACTGTGGGCCTGCTCTTGGCTGATGAGGTAGTCAAGTCTTGTAGGATTGTCTTGTGTGCCTTGAAGCCTAAAGTCAATAGCCTTGGAGGGCAGCATTCTCTGAATATTCCTTGCTTAAGAAAACCCTTTGGAATTCATGGGATTGCCAGAAATATACAAATGAATTGAAGGCACATAGACACATGTTTTGCAGTCATGGCACTCTGGAAAGGGTAGCCTGAACAAACACCCGTGCCCCTGACCAGGCAGTTATTAAAGCCATATCACCAACAATTTTGCCTTCATCTTTTTGTTCATATGAAGCCTTTTTCTTACTATTGCCACTGCTGTATTTATCTCCATAGTTATCCCTGCCCAGGAATCCAACAGGATCTTGGCTACCGTATTAAGTTTATATCTAAAACTGCATTGTATTTTACAGGCTGAACTAAGGAACCCCATTTTTGGTTCATGTAATAAAAACAATCCTCTTTTGGAATCACTAGTTGTTATTTGAACTAAACCCATGACTTTTTTTCTTAAACCTTTCCATACAAGAGGGAGGCAAAATGCACTACTGTAAACCATAATAATAACATTATCATTTTAAAAAGGGCCCACTGGTGGCACAGTGGGTTAAATTGCTGAGCTGCTGAACTTGCTGACCGAAAGGTTGGCGGTTTGAATCGGGAGTGGAGTGAGCTCCCGCTATTAGGCCCAGCTTCTGCCAACCTAGTAGTTCAAAAACATGCAAATGTGAGTAGATCAATAGGTATTCCTTGGCAGGAAGGTAACGGAGCTCCATGCAGTCATGCTGGCCACATGACCTTGGAGATGTCTATGGACGATGCTGGCTCTTCAGCTTAGAAATTGAGATGAGCACCACCTCCAAAGTCAGACAAGACTAGACTTCATGTCAAGGGAAAACCTTTAACTTTATTTTTATCGTTTAAAAAGTAATCCCTGTTGTAAGCTATACAAAACGAGAACATATTTTTTTCCCCTGGTCCTAGAAGACAAGACCACAAATAGCTTTTCCTAGAAAGTATGCTCCAGAAATAGGAGATCAGGTGAAGGGCGTGTCTGTTTTCAGACATCCGTAGAACAGACCTCAACACAAGGAGCTGGGTGATTTTAGTAACCAGAATAAATAAATAAACGTGTTCTTATTCTCAGAGAGTGCAAAACTCAACTGTAGCTCATATTAGAGATTCTGCTAACGAGAAGCCAAATCTAAAACATTTTAATCTGCCATAATTCAGGATCTCTTTTGGATTTAACTGTCAATCTCTCTCCTGTTTGCTTTAAAAAATCTTCTAAGCCTAGGTTCTAGTCTACTAGTGTGCTGAGTAGCGTTACCACCAGCTCTATTATTTCCACTTCTCTTTATATTATACTGTGTGTGCTGCTTAATATAATCATATAGAGTGGACACTGCACAACATGGAGATACTTTAAATGTAATCTAAAAAGTGACATCCTTTTTAAGTTCAAAATTAACATATAATTTTCTTTTTGAGTTCTTTAGGTTGCTATTAAGTGCACAGGTGACTTGAAGGCACATACACAAAAATATCAAGATATATGCTGATTCTCAAAGGCACTACTTGAGGGCTACTAAACTGAATTTTTATTCTGTTTTATTTTGTCCACTGGCCACACTCACTAGTTCTCAATTTCTCAGTAGATAATCTATTTCTTTTGCACATTTTCAGCATATTCCCCAATGTTCTGCAGCATGTTCTTCACTTATTGTTATGCAAATCACAGTAGGGCAGTTGAAAGAATCTTGAGTCTGCTCCACTGTGCTGCTGCTTTAACATTGCTGTTTTCACCTAAACCTTTTCAGCTTTACAAACAAGAGCAAGAGGAAGAGTTGAAGAAAAAGATGGCAATGGACCCTCGATGGAAAAGATACAGGCGGTGGATGAGGAATGAAGGACCTGGAAGACTGACGTTTATTGATGATTGATACTTTTTTGAACACGTACAGTTGGGTTACAGATCATTGACAAGAAAATTTATACCTAAAATGTTCAGAGTTTCACTGCTGTGTTTTTAGCAGTGTTCTAAAACTCAGGAATTATTCAATCAGGCAGAAAACTATTAACATTTTATGACTTTTATATATATATTAAAAAATAAAAGCAAATCTGTTGATCAGCCTTAATTGCTTTGTTTTATTATTCATCTGGGATTCAGTTAATAATCAATTTGAGGTATTAGTGCAATAATAAATCTGTAGAACACACAAACAAATCAGTTGGTCTAAAGTTTGATATTAAGCATTCTAATTTTAGGAAGCTTATCACCCATTGTTTTGATTTTAATTTTTGATTCTACATTCCCAAATCCCTATCATGAGTTTTCAATCCTTTTGTAAATTGTAAATTATTCAAGGCTTCAAAACGTGTTTAAAACCCAATTCCATGTTTCTTACATGTATCACTTTGGGATATCAAAGATGTATTTCCAGCAATATCTTTCACAGAATACTTTAGGTATTATAGCTTAGATATTAAGATTAATATATTATGAAAACTCAAAACCAATATACTGTGTGAAACAATGAAAACATGTTACTCAGAATCACTTTCAGGATGCCAAAGTGATAATCCTTGTGAACATTTTTGCGAATCAAATATTTCTGCTGCTGTGTGAAATCTTAGCTTGTGGAGATTCTGAAATCATTTATTTGGATAATTTTTACCATGCGTTTAAACCAAAAAGTGTCCTATTGCAATTAACATAGATCAATCCATTTGTGCTCAAGGGCTTACACATTTAAATATGACACACAAGGGGAAATGATGGGAAACAAAGATGGCAGCCCAGGCAGCAGGTTTTAGATTTGTAATTCTTACCTTTGATTAGCTGTGATGGAAAATTACATACTTTGATGGTAACAGGTGGCACAAAATAACTGGTGAATAGAAATATTCTTTTTGTCTTGGCAGTAAAATTAATAAGCCTAGAATAATAGAATTTGAAGAGACCACATGGGCCATCTTATCCAGCTACCTGCCATGCAGGAGAAGCACAATCAAAGTACCCTAACAGCCTTTGTTTAAAGACTTCCAAGGAAGGAGCTTCCACCTTGTGGAAGCTCCGCTTGCTTCTCTTGTTTTCCCCCTTTTCCAATAGCATTCCGATACCTCCCTCTTGTTTTGCAGTGGTCTTATTTGAGCTACATAGCTGTTTGCAAATACTATGGTTTCATTATTGGATGGAGTGAACAATCCATTTTTTTTTAAACCAACCCAACTTTATTATCTCAGATTTTTTAATTGAGTAACCACTGTGATCTATAACACTAGGTAACATGATTTTGTTCCTGGGTTATAAAAAAAAAGCTTTTGCGGGACATACTGCAGTATATTTTGCTATAGTTTTTCAATGAATATCTCATACTCTCAATCAATTCAATACAATGTGTTTTCAAAGGCTTTCATGGCTGGAATCTCTGGGTTGTAGGTTTTTCAGGCTGTAAGGCCATGTTCTAGAACAGTGCTGTCCAACTTCTATAGGCCCAAGGGCCGGGCGTCTGGTGGCTGACCACCTGGCGGGCCAATCGCAGGGGGCGGGGCCGATCCCCGGAGTGACGCTGTAGGATGGAGGGCGGAGCAAAGAGGGGTTCCCCTTTGCTCCCCCCCTCCCTTCTTCAGCGTCAAACTGGGCAAGAGGCACGGCGATTTCGCCATGCCTCTTGCCCAGTTTGACGCTGTGGAGAAGGAAGAGAGGCGCAGAGAGGGGGCTCCCTTGCGCCTCCTTCCTTCTGCAGCGTCAAACTGGGCAAGACGGCAATTTCGCCATGCCTCTTGCCCGGCTTGACGCTGTGGAAGGAAGGGATTCTCGCCATGCCTCGCCATGCCTCTTGCCCGGTTTGACGCTTGGAGAAGGGGAGGCGCAGAGAGGGGCTCCCCTTTGCGCCTCTCTTCTGGAGTCAAACTGGGCAAGAGGCACGGCGATTTTCGCCATGCCTCTTGCCCAGCTCGCCTCCCTCCTCTTTCCCGGGCACCGTGGCTGTCCCAGTGCCGCGGCGCCCAGGAAAGGCACGGCGCCGGGAAAGAGGAGGAGGAGGGAGAGCAGAGGCGGCGCTAAGGGCAGCGCGTCACAGGCCTGGCGTGACACGCTGCCCTTGGCGCTACTCCTCGGCGGCTCCCCGCCCTTCCTAGGGGGGGAGCCACCGCCAGGCCTGTGATGCTGAGTAGGCGGCGCCAGGGGCAGCGCGTCACGCCAGGCCTGTGATGCGCTGCCCTTGGCGCGCCCTACTCTTTTTCGGCGCGGAGAGAGGGGACGGAGGGGCAGTGCAGGGAGGAGGAGCTAGCTCTCTTCCTCCTCCCCCCCCCTAGCTCCCCTCCCCCAGACGCCATTTTTTAAAATAAAAATTAGATTTTTTTAAAAAAAATTAAAATGGCGGCTGGGGGCATAGCTGGGGCCGTGTCCAACAGGCTGGGGGGCCGGATCCGGCCCCAGGGCCGCCAGTTGGACAGCCCTGCTCTAGATCATAAGTGTAAATGGAATTAGAATCTATACACACACCAAAATAGCCTTTGTGTTTAAAAAGGGGATTTTTGTTGGATGTATATCTCAATCCTCCATTGGGCTTGAGGGAATACTACATACAAATTCTCATCTCTATTTCTACATTGAGTATTTGAAGTAGCTCAGGTTGAAAAAGAGGACTAATCTGGAAAAAATACTTCAGTCTCTCAGAAACAGCCATTTCCAAATGTCTATTTCTCAGTGGAAGGCATGCTGGTAACTATACTGTGATGTTCTGAAGAAGATGGAAAGGGACGGGGAGCTAGTATTGAGGAAACTGACTTAGATTAATCTAAGAAGCATTAAAACTTCTCTGGGTGTTCTACGAAGTAGAATGAGGAGACTTCCCATCCGGTCTGACAGTTGGAGTGTTAAATTGAGATATGAATGCATTGATAGGTGTTTGAGACAAGAACAGATGGAAAAGGGAAGGGACAGTGGAAATGTGATACAATATAATTAACTGCTAGTTGTGATTATATTTAATAGAATTACTTTAGGCAATTCAGCAATAGTAAAGACCAAGAAGGGCTTCTGACAGCAATAATCATGGAATCTTTAGAAACTGTCACTGTATTTCCTGGAAAATGCCAGACACTGTATATTCTTCTACAAAATCCCTATCTTTAACAATTAATTTCAGTGTATAATGTATGCTGATTCAAGTGATTCTGATTCATCTTTGAAGAACTGGAGGAAAGGCAGCATGGAGTGTAAAAATCTTGAGTTGCAGTTGCCAGGAATTGCCCAAACTCAAACGGAGAAATTACTAAAAATGCCTATAAAATACTGGCAAAAATTAAAAATGTTACCATTGAGATCATTAAATGCAGCATCCACTTGCAATTGTGGAGTTTTCGTAGAGGACAGAAGAGCAGAGGAGGGCATTTCCATGGGAGAAGAGAAGCTGAACTGTACTTGTTTAGCAGATTATTTATTTTTATTTATTTATTTCAATTTATACCCGCCACTCCCCAAAGGCTCAGGGCGGTTCACACTCGAAAGACTTACAAAACACTTTAAGGTTTAAAATAAATTCAAGAAATTCAGCAACAAAAACAAGTTACAAAATACAAATACAATTTCAGCTACATTATCTTCCTCAGTCAGTACCGAAAGCCTGCCTGAAGAGAAAGGTCTTGCAAGCCCTCCGGAAAGGGAGCAAGTCACGGATGGCTCTAACTTCTTCAGGCAACCCATTCCAGAGATTCGGTGCCACAACTGAAAAGGCCCTGTGTCTGGTGGGTGACAGTTTGTAAGTCCGGATGTTAGGGACTTCTAAAAGGTTTTGGTCTTCAGACCGTAATGATCTCTGGGGTGTGTAGAGGGTAAGACGGTCCTTCAGGTACACAGGCCCTAGACCAGTGTTTCTCAACCTTCCTAATGCCGTGACCCCTTAATGCAGTTCCTCCTGTTGTGGTGACCCCCAACCATAAAATTATTTTTGTTTCTACTTCACAATTGTAATTTTGCTACTGTTATGATTCGTAATGCAAATATCTGATATGCAGGATGTATTTTCATTCATTGGACCAAGTTGGGTACAAATACCTGGTACACCCAAATTTGAACACTGGAGGGGTTGGGGGCGGGATTGATTTTGTAATTTGGGAGTTGTAGTTGCAGGGATTTATAGTTCACCTACAATCAAAGAGCATTCTGAACTCCACCAATGATGGAATTGAACCAGACTTGGCACACAGAACTTCCTACAACCAAAAGAAAATACTGGAAGGGTTTGGTGAGCATTGACTTTGACTTTTGGAATTGTAGTTCACCTACATCCAGAGAGCAGTTGGACAGCCCTGCCCTAGACCATATAAGGCCTTAAAGGTTAATACCAGCACTTTGAACATGACCCGATTAGCATAAATACCCACACAATGCTTCCTTTCCAAGCCACGCCTGAAGCTAGAGATGAGGGCTGATGCTTCAAAGCAAGGCAAGGTGGTATGTTGTGTGTGAAGGGAAGCTGAAACGCCTAGAAATGCACTGTTTTCTGAATTTGAGGGTTTTTTTCCTCAACAGCTCATCTTTACAAAAGTGATTGCACTTTGGACTCAAACAGTGATGGATATGGACCAAACTTGGCAGGAATACTCAATCTGCCCAAATGTAAACACTGGTGGAGTTTGGGGAAAATAGATCTTGACATTTGAGAGTTGTGGTTGCTGGGATTTACAGTTTACCTACAATCAAAGAGCAATCTGAACCCTACAAATGATAGAACTGGGCCAAACTTCCCACACAGAACCCCCTCCCAATGACCAACAGAAAATACTGTGTTTTCTGATAGTCTTTGGCGACCCCTTTGACACCCCCTCGCGACCCCTCTAGGGGTCCCGACCCCCAGGTTGAGAAACACTGCCCTAGACCAGTGCTGTCCAACTTCTAACCGGCCAAGGGCCGGACTTGAGGTCACTGATGACCTGGGGGGCCGTTCGGCCCCGCCCCCAGCCCCTCCCCCAGGCCCCGCCCCAGGCCCCTCCCCCAGCCCAGCCCCCGCCCCGCCCCCTGGGCGCGGGGAAGGAGAGAGAGAGATGCCAGTCAGCTGACTGGCTCTCTCTCTCTCCCTCCCGCGCGCCAACGCCTGGGCGCACAGGGAGAGAGAGAGAGAGATGCCAGTCAGCTGACTGGCTTCTCTCTCTCTCCTCCCCGCGCGTGCCGACGCCTGGGCGCGCGGGAGAGAGAGAGAGAGAGATGCCAGTCAGCTGACTGGCTTCTCTCTCTCTCCTTCCAAGCGCGCCGACGCCTGGGCGCGGGGGAGAGAGAGAGAGAGATGCCAGTCAGCTGACTGGCTCTCTCTCTCTCTCTCCTTCCTCGCGTGCGCTGACGCCTGGCGCGCGGGGAGAGAGAGAGAGAGATGCCAGTCAGCTGACTGGCTCTCTCTCTCTCTCCCTTCCCGCGCGCCGACGCCTGGGCGCGGGGAGAGAGAGAGAGAGAGAGATGCCAGTCAGCTGACTGGCTTCTCTCTCCTTCCCCTGCGCGCGCCGACGCCTGGCGCGGGGAGAGAGAGAGAGAGAGATGCCAGTCAGCTGACTGGCTTCTCTCTCTCTCTCCCTCCCGCGAGCGCGCCGACGCCTGGGCGCGCAGGGGAGAGAGAGAGATGCCAGTCAGCTGACTGGCTTCTCCTTTCTCCCTCTTTCCTTGCGTGCCCAAAAAAAATCAATTTTTTAAAAAAATTTCAAAATGGCGGCTGAGGGCATAGGTGGGGCCGTGTCCAACAGGCTACGGGGCCGAATCCGGCCCCGGGGCCGCCAGTTGGACAGCCCTGCCCTAGACCATATAAGGCCTTAAAGGTTAATACCAGCACTTTGAACATGACCCGATTAGCATAAATACCCACACAATGCTTCCTTTCCAAGCCACGCCTGAAGCTAGAGATGAGGGCTGATGCTTCAAAGCAAGGCAAGGTGGTATGTTGTGTGTGAAGGGAAGCTGAAACGCCTGGAAAGGCACTGTTTTCTGAATTTGAGGGTTTTTTTCCTCAACAGCTCATCTTTACAAAAGTGATTGCAGTTATTTCTCCACATGCCACTACTAATCCAAAACACTGCTAGATTCACAGACTCTTCATGTGGTCCAGCTCTGGAATGGCAGTGTACAACTGGAGTGGCAAAGTGAGTGAAGATCCTTGTTCCACAAGATCAGGTGTATCAGCTCCCTGCATTCATGATGTGACACACACCAACCTCACAACTGGCCCTAGCCTGGACTGCAAAGTGATTTTGGATTCACTGCATAGGCCCAGAAAAAGCTACCAACCCATTTTGGCTCAAGTCAAAGAAAAGGAACCCATTTCTTTTCCATTGAAGAAGGCGCTGATGAAGTCTTGCTGGGTTTGAATAGGAAGTAACAATTTCTTCTAAAGCAGTGGTTCTCAAACCTTTGGGCCTCCAGATGCTTTGGACTTCCCACAGTTCCTAACAGATGATAAGCTGGCTGGGATTTCTGGGAGTTGAAGTCCAAAACACCTGGAGGCCCAAAGGTTGGGAACCACTATGGGTCCCCAGATGTTTTGGCCCTCTTCTCCCAGAAATCTTAACAGCTGGTAAACTGGCTGGGATTTCTGGAAGTTGTAGACCAAAACACCTGGGGACCCACAGGTTGAGAACCACTGCACTAAAGCTAGGCTTTGGACTTCATCACACACAATAATTTTAGCGTTTTCACACATTTAAGAATCGGCAACTTACAGAGCCCATCACAAGACACAAGCTCCAACTGTGGGCTCCAGATATTTCACCGTTTATAAAGTGTGGGTTTTCCCCATGATTCCTAAGTCGATTGGCAATCAACTTCTTTTTAAATTCCTTGCATAGAGACGTGTAAAAATGCCCAACTTAATGTGATGGGAATTCCTCTTTGCCTGTTTGTAAATAAAACAATGACATAATCATAGAGTGAGGAGTCAAGATGGGCAATATTGTTTCCTTTCTTCTGCCATTACCGTTTTGGGACTGAGGAGGGAGGAACGATAACAGATCTCTTTTCAAACATAAAATAAATAGATTTTGCTATTTAATTGAGAGATATCTGACTATGCTTATAGCAAATAAAATATGACTTATACTTAAAGTAAATGAAATGCTTGCAAATAGAAAAAAATCTTGTTAATGGAATCTCGCGTTAAGAAGAATTCCCACAAGACAAAACAGGATTTTTTTCTATCCAAAGAAAATGGAGGAGGAGACAGTGGGAGGAGACATATGTCTCCCGTGTGATGGCAAATCAAACAGATAAATCTTAAAGAAAGCCGAGGTAATTATTAAGTGTGATGTTGTTATTATTTATTCATTCAGTCACTTCCGACTCTTTGTGACCTCATGGACCAGCTCATGATAGAGCTCCCTGTTGGCTGTCGCCACCCCCAGCTCCTTCAAGGTCAAGCCAGTCACTTCAAGGATACCATCTATCCATCTTGCTCTTGTTCGTCCCCTCTTCCTTTTTCCTTCCATTTACCACAGCATCATTATCTACTCCAAGCTTTTCTGCCTTCTCATTATGTGGCCAAAGTACATCATCTTTGCCTCTAATATCCTTCCCTCCAGTAAGCAGCTGGGCATTATTTCCTGGAGTATGGACTGGTTTGATCTTTTCGCAGTCCAAGGCACTCTCAGAATTTTCCTCCAGCACCACAGTTCAAAAGCATCTATCTTCCTTCGCTCAACTTTCCCTATTTATTAATTCATATTGATTAATAAATAAGCAAACCATGCAAAGCTGTATCACTTAGTCAAATTAACCAAATTAACCAATCAACAACTGCAAAGCCACCTCACAGAACCATTTGTCATTTTTAATTTATAGGATATCAACCACCTAAATAAGCCTAAATATTGTAAAGACACCAGATTCCATCTGATCTTGGAAACTAAGCCGAGTCACCTCTGGCTATTACTTGGGTGGGATACTATCAATGAATACTGCATTTCAGAGGAAAGAACTGACAAAACCACATCTGAGTAATCCTTGTCTAAGAAAAGCCTACGAAATTACTGGGATAACCATAGATTAACAGGTAGCCTGAAAACACACACGTGCGCGCACGTTTTTTTATAAAACTAACCTAATGCTGGGCTCCAGTCACAAGTGAATAAGAGATCTCAATTACATTGTTCCCTCGCTTATTGCTGGGGTTAGGTTCCAGGACCTCTCGCAATAAGTGAAAAACCGCGATGTAGGAATGCTCTATTTATTTTAATATTTATACATTATTTTAGTAGTTATACACTATTTTAAGTCTTTATGCACTTAAAATAAAGTGTAGGAAAATAAGGAAAGGCCCTTCATGGCTGGAGGGAGGGAGGACTGAGGAGGGAAAGCTCCTTGGAGAACGGCAGTGGCAAAAACCCACAAAACAGCAAAAATACCATGATATATTTTTAAAATTAATATTTTTTGAAATCCGCAAAACAGCGAGTCCGCAATAAGCAAACTGCGAAGTAGCGAGGGAACACTGTACCAGTAAAAGAAGAACAGCAGAATGTTTGAACAGCATAACATATTTTCCAACTTGGGTCTCTAATTAAAAAAACAAAAAAACAGAAAAAGCTTTGTTTCCCCGTAAAATTCATTTAAGTGGTACAGAGTTCATTGCTGTTATGTCCCACTCATTGCAATTAAGAGATTTCCCATTTAAATTAGCAAGGTGTAAATGCCTAGTACTAGATGGACTATGCATATTTTCAGTCTAGTTTGTGCTTAAAATAAAAGACTGGAAATACTCCAAGGATAATTATTTTCTTGAGGTTATCGGCTGATCCACAAGAATTCAAGCCAGGTGATGCTGGGAAATAGTGGCTGAAATCCAATAAGCCCAGAGCTATTTTAGTCCCAAACTTTGGCAAACTCAATGGAAGATCTGACTGTTTTTGTTACGAACAGCATTTAAAAATGCACACCACTTACTATATTACAAATGGCTTTTGAAATCCTCTTAAGACAGGGTGAAGTGTTCACCATGGCTACCACAGTCCTGCCTCTTCTAAGGGTTCCTCAATCCATTATAGTGCTACAGTGTTGTAGTGTAATAGGGCTTTCATATCAGCAAAGTAAAGTATATTGAAAATCTATTAGGAGAGTTTAACACCTTTCTTACAGTTTACCTTTTGCTCCCCTTACTCTCGGCCCTGTTTCCTTTGCAGGAGTAGCTGGTGGGGACAAAGGAGAGCGCCTTCTCAGTGGTGGCCCCTCGGCTATGGAACTCCCTCCCCAGTGACATTAGATCAGCTTCCTCCCTCCTGGTTTTCAGAAAGAAAGTTAAAACTTGGTTGCGTAACCAAGTGTTTGGAGGGTAGTACAATCACAGTGCAATATGCAACCATTGAGTTAATTTAAACAAGTCAACTTGGACTGTGATTGCGGGATTAAGTCCTATGTTTTAAATAGTTTATTTATATATATTTATATGGTTTGTTTTATGATTTTAATGCTTAATGTGTTGTGTATGTTGTATGCTTTCATGTTGCAATATGGCTTTGAATTATTGCCAAACTGGAAGCCGCTCTGAGTCAACTTTGGGGTGGAGATAGGGCGGAGTAAAAAATGCAGTAAATAAATAAAATTGAACCCATGGCTCCAGAGTCCTAGGGCCCTTCCAGACAGGCACCATATCCTAGGATCTGCTCCCAGAGTTTTTGCTTTAAACTGGATTCATAGAATTATAAAGTTGGAAGGAATCTCTTGGGCCATTAAGTCCATCCCCCTGCCAAGAAGCAAGAAAATTGCATTCAAAGCACCCCTTAGAGATGGCCAACGAGCCTCTATTTAAAAGGTTCCAAAGAAGGAGCCTCCACGACACTCCAGAGCTGAGAGTTCCACTGCTGAACAGCTCTCACAGTCAGGAAGCTCTTCCTCATGTTCAGGTGGAATCTCCTTTCCTATAGTTTGAAGCCACTGTTCCATTACGTCCTAGTCTCCAGGGCAGCAGAAAACAAGCTTGCTTCCTCCTCCCTGTGACTTCCCCTCACATTTTTATACATGGCCATCATGTCTCCTCTCAGCTTTCTCTTATGCAGGCTAAACATGACCCAGCTCTTTAAGCCGCTCCTCATAGAGCTTGTTCTCCAGCCCCTCGATCATTTGAGTCGCCCTCCTCTGGACACATTCCAGCCTGCCAACATGTGTCTGAACACTTTCCCTCAGGAGGGAGGGCCTAGGGCAGGCCTGGGCAAAGTTGGGCCTTTCAGGTGTTTTGGACTTCAACTCCCACAATTCCTCACAGCCTCAGGCCCCTTCCAAAGGAAGGGCCTTAGAGACTGTGAGGAATTGTGGGAGCTGAAGTCCAAAACACCTGAAAGGCCCAACTTTGCCCAGGCCTGCCCTAGGGGCTGTACTGCCCCCACAAGCCAGAAAAGCAGCACAAGAGGCACAATTCCTCACAGCCTCAGGCCCCTTCCTTGGAAAGGGTCTGAGGCTGTGAGGAATTGTGGAGTTGAAGTCCAAAACACTTGAAAGGCCCAACTTTGCCCAGGCCTGCCCTAGGGGTTGTACTGCCCCACAAGCCAGAAAAGCAGCACAAGAGGCACAATTCCTCACAGCCTCAGGCCCCTTCCTTTGGAAAGGGTCTGAGGCTGTGAGGAATTGTGGGAGTTGAAGTCCAAAACACTTGAAAGGCCCAACTTTGCCCAGGCCTGCCCTAGGGGTTGTACTGCCCCCACAAGCCAGAAAAGCAGCACAAGAGGCACAATTCCTCACAGCCTCAGGCCCCTTCCTTTGGAAGGGGTCTGAGGCTGTGAGGAATTGTGGGAGTTGAAGTCCAAAACACTTGAAAGGCCCAACTTTGCCCAGGCCTGCCCTAGGGGTTGTACTGCCCCAAGCCAGAAAAGCAGCACAAGAGGCACAATTCCTCACAGCCTCAGGCCCCTTCCTTTGGAAGGGGTCTGAGGCTGTGGAATTGTGGAGTTGAAGTCCAAAACACTTGAAAGGCCCGGGAGTTGAAGTCCAAAACACTTGAAAGGCCCAACTTTGCCCAGGCCTGCCCTAGGGGTTGTACTGCCCCCACAAGCCAGAAAAGCAGCACAAGAGGCACAATTCCTCACAGCCTCAGGCCCCTTCCTTTGGAAAGGGTCTGAGGCTTTGGAGTTGAAGTCCAAAACACTTGAAAGGCCCAACTTTGCCCAGGACTGCCCTAGGGGTTGTACTGCCCCCACAAGCCAGAAAAGCAGCACAAGAGGCACAATTCCTCACAGCCTCAGGCCCCTTCCTTTGGAAGGGGTCTGAGGCTGTGAGGAATTGTGGGAGTTGAAGTCCAAAACACTTCAAAGGCCCAACTTTGCCCAGGCCTGCCCTAGGGGTTGTACTGCCCCCACAAGCCAGAAAAGCAGCACAAGAGGCACAATTCCTCACAGCCTCAGACCCCTTCCAAAGGAAGGGGCCTGAGGCTGTGAGGAATTGTGGGAGTTGAAGTCCAAAACACTTGAAAGGCCCAACTTTGCCCAGGCCTGCCCTAGGGGTTGTACTGCCCCACAAGCCAGAAAAGCAGCACAAGAGGCACAATTCCTCACAGCCTCAGGCCCCTTCCTTTGGAAAGGGTCTGAGGCTGAGGAATTGTGGAGTTGAAGTCCAAAACACTTGAAAGGCCCAACTTTGCCCAGGCCTGCCCTAGGGGTTGTACTGCCCCCACCAGCCAGAAAAGCAGCACAAGAGGCACAATTCCTCACAGCCTCAGGCCCCTTCCTTTGGAAAGGGTCTGAGGCTGTGAGGAATTGTGGGAGTTGAAGTCCAAAACACTTGCCCAGGCCTGGCCTAGGGGTTGTACTGCCCCCACAAGCCACAAAAGCAGCACAAGAGGCCTGAGAGGGAGCTGTGGGCCCTTCCACACAGCCCTCTACTGTCCCAGAATATCAAGGCAGAAAACCCCACATTATCTGAGTGTGGTGGATACAAATAACCCAGATATTGTGGGATGTTCTGCCTTGATATTCTGGGGTTATATAGGGCTGTGTGGAAGGGCCCCCCCCCCCTGTGAGGGCGGAGCTGTTCCTGAGGGCCTTTCCCCTCCTCATGGCGTTGGAGGAGGGCCTGCCTGCCTTTCCCTCCCTCCCCTCAGCGCCCAGAGACAGAGAGCCCTTCTGAGAGAGAGACAGAGACAGAGAGGCGGGCTTTGGGCCTCCTCCTCCCCCTCCCCCCCATTTTCCTTGAGACTAGAGGCAGGAGGAGGAGGCAGGAGAAGTCCTTTAGCAGCAGCAGCAGTATGTCTTCCACTTCCAGCCTCAGCACCCTCCAGCGCCTGGTGGAGCAGCTCAAACTGGAGGCCGCCGTGGAGAGGATCCGGGTAAGAGGGCCCCTCCAGGGAGGGAAGGGAAGGGAAGGGAAGGGAAGGCTTTCTCTCTGTGTGTGTCTCTCTCTCACACACAAAGGCCTCCTTTGTCTCTCCCCCCATCACAAAGGATATACAGCTTATAACAGTTATGAACAGATCATATATCTATATCTATATATATATATCCCCCAAAATACAGCTGATATAAACAATGCAGACAGGCCTAACAGTTTTTAGAACAGCACTGAATATAGATTACCCAAAGAGACCTTCTGCTGTGCTTTCTGCAACCGAACTTGCCTATCTCAGGTTGGCCTTTTTAGTCATCGGCGCGCTTGTAAAAAGCGTGGGATGAGTCCTTCCTGAATCTTCGTTCGCGAAGTAATGTCGAGAGAGAGAGAGAGAGAATATAGATTATTGTGTCTCATGATGTGTTCATGCTGTTCTTCCTATCTATCTATATTTATATATTCCTCCCAAAATACAGCTGATATAAGCAATGCAGACAGGCCTAACAGTTTTTAGAACAGCACTGAATATAGATTACCCAAGGAGACTTTCTGCTGTGCTTTCTGCAACCGAACTTGCCTATCTCAGGTTGGCCTTTTTAGTCATCGGCGCGCTTGTAAAAAGCGTGGGATGAGTCCTTCCTGAATCTTCGTTCGCGAAGTAATGCCGAGAGAGAGAGAGAGAGAGAGAGAGAGAGAGAGAGAATATAGATTATTGTGTCTCATGATGTGTTCATGCTGTTCTTCCTATCTATCTATCTATCTATCTATCTATATTTATACTAGCTGTACCCGGCACGCGTTGCTGTGCCCTATTTTGGAGATGCGAGGAAGTCTGAGTATGTAAGGGTTGGACTTGTTGTTAGTTATGGTGTTGTTGGGGTCATGGCTGTGTTGTTGTGGGTTGTTTTGGTGGGTGGGATGTTGGAGTCCTGTGGAGTTGTTGTTGTGTGGTGTTGCTGGCGTTCTGCGTAGCTTGTGGATATACAATGTTTTTTGTTTTCCGTCTGCTGTGTTGATGTAGAGGTTGATGTGTGTGTGGGTGGGGTACTTGAAATCCCATTATCCATGGTGTGTCCTCCTCTAATCTGCAGTCGGATGGAGTGTGGGTCATGGGGGGCATTGTGTGCCAAGTTTGGTCTTTATCGGTCTTGGTTCTTGGACACAGTGGTCTGTGGGGAATGATGGGTTTTGAAGTAGTACAAATCCCATTATCCATGGAGGTACTTCAAGTCCCATAATCCATGGTCCACCTTCCTCCAAACTGTAGTAGAATGTAGCGTGGGTCATAGGGGCTCTGTGTGCCAAGGTAGGTTACTGTAAATTCAGGCCATACACAATGTTCCATGAGCTGAGGCCTAGTCAGGAACAGCAAGTTAATGAAGCCTTACTGTCAATTCAGGCCATACACAATGTCCTATGAGTTGAGGGGTAGTCAGGAGAATCAAGTTAATGAAGCCTTACTGTCAATTCAGGCCATACACAATGTCCAATGAGCTGAGGCGTAGTCGGGAGAATCAGGTTAATGAAGCCTTACTGTCAATTCAGAGCGTAAACAGCATTCCATTTAGTGAGGCCTAGTCAGGGAAATTAAGTTAATGAAGCCTTACTGTCAATTTTGGGCGTGGTCTGTGAAATTTTCTGTGGGTAGTGAATTGGGTGTTTGTGTTTGTGCCTCAGCCCTTTGCCTTATCCTCCTCTGACAGTTTATTATGGGTTGGAATGTTCATGTTGGCTGGCCAGTACAGGAGTTATGCAAATCCGCCCTTATTGGCAGCCAATCATGTTGTCAGAATGTAGAGGCTGGGAGAGTCGTTGGCAGCCCCGGAGGATGCTGGGAAATGGAGGGTTTTTTAACTCGTTGTTTTGGGGGCCTTTTAGGTTTTGGGGGGGAAAGTTTCTTTGCTACATACATACCTTGCTTGAGGCCTATTTCTGTTGGCAAGTTTGGTGTTTCTGCGTTGTAAGGTTTCTCTGTTTGGGACTGTCGTTCCATGACGGGAACCCCTTTATATACCGTAATAGATTGTGTCTCATAATGTGTTCATGCTGTTCTTCCCACTGTAACCTGAAATGTCCTTGGAGAGAGGCCTTTTGGTGGCTCCTCTGTGGAAGTGGGAGTCTGTGGAAGTGGACGCCTCCACTATACATACACTCTTTCTCTTTCTTTCTTTCTTTCTTCCTTTCTTTCTTTCATAACCAGTGCATTCACCCTTTATAACAAGATTTGGTTCACATCGCAACTCTGAATAGATGACATGTCCCAGAAAAATGTGCACGCCCTGAACCGTTTATCTGTCCTAATTAAGTTTTTTACCATTTCCTCCCAAAAATGAATATACCCATAACAACTTATATAAATATAGAATTTATTTAACACTCCCTCCTAAAAACAATGTATACACTAGGCCAGGGCTGTCCAACTTCTACCGGCCCAGGGGCCTGAATTCCGGTCACTGATGACCTGGGGGGCCTAAGGGTCTGCCCCCGCCCCCGGCTCTGCCCCCGCCCCTCCCCCGGCTCCAATTTACTTACAATTCGTAAGAGGCATCCATACAATCAAATATAATCTTTTACTAAGGGGAAATGCAGGGTGGGAATTCATAAGAGGCATCCATACAATCAAATATAATCTTTTACTAAGGGGAAATGCAGGGAGGGAATACATAAGGGGCATCCATACACAATTACATAATAATAACATAAAGGTTAGCCTACCTTCCCAAACGTGCAGGATCTAGGAGTAGCCGGACCACGAGCAGAGGCGACGACCGACTGAGGCAGCAGCCGAGAAGGTCCAAATCGCGTCTGCGTGGGCCGCAGGGATTAAGTAGCCAAGATTTCGGCAACAGGAGTATCGCGAGACTACGGAAGCCACACGGGATTTCGCTCTCAACGCAGGCGTGATCTCACGTTGAGAGCGAAATCCCGTGTGGCTTCCGTGGTCTCGCGATACTTGCTCCGGAACCTGGAAGTGGGTAATTTTTAAAAATATTATTATTTAATTTATTTTTTATTTTTATTAAAAAGCTTAGTGGGCCACAGGGAAGGGGCTGGGGGGCCTTATGCGGCCCCCGGGCCGCCAGTTGGACAGCCCTGCACTAGGCATAGGCAAACCTCAGTCCTCCAGGTGTTTTGCACTCCAACTCCTACAATTCCTAACAGCCTGCCAGCTGTTAGGCATTCTGGGAGTTGAAGTCCAAAACACCTGGAGGGCCAAAGTTTGCCCATGCCTGGTATACACCCATAACAGCAGGATTCAAGATCCCAGTAGTAGTGGCGAAATGAGGAGAGAGGCTTGGGAGTGAGGTTGCCACTCTGGGCTTCCATCACGTTGCAGAGAGACAACTAATTGCAGATAATATACTTTCCTAAATTGTCAGCGATGAGCCATTGCTAGTTTCTGGCATTCTTGGGGAAGGGAGGACAAAAGTAAGAGTATGTGGCTATGTTGGCTGAGGCTGCTGGGAAGGGCAGGGTTTTCTTTTGTCAGCTTTATTTTTTCTTCTGTAGCTGCTATGGTTTCTGTGGCTTACTGTTCCCTTTTCCTATATATATGAAATGCTGATCATAGGAATGTACATCTATTGCAAGTGCTGCTGGCATTGGATCATGTCGAGTGACTTCTTGCCCTTGCTTTTGTACTCTTTTAAACATTTCCTAGATTTAACTGAATAAGTATCCACATCGTTGGTTAGTTGTATGGGATATTATCCATTTTTTGACAGAATGGCACTGTGTAAATAATACGCATTTATTGTGGAGCTAGTGCCCTTAAATTGCCGATTCATTATTGTGTTGTATTTAAATGCCCCTTTTTTCTGATTCTGTGGACTAAATCCAGTCGTTATTTCCTGCTTGATTAGATCTGCTAAATCAATGGAAAATGGATAAACCAACAGTTGTGTAACACTTATTGTTTTCATGCATCTATTCTAGTAGGAACTAACAATTGGATTCACAATAGCATAGTTTATTTGAGAAAGATGGAGGTTATTATATAAGTGAGGCTTATTATAGTTATCACACACAAACACAGCTTTTCACTTCTGTTCCAAGTGAGGAACATTATTGGGAAAAATGAAAAGGTATTGTTTAAGAGGATTAGAGTATTTCCTTTTCTGTTCTGAAAGAAGCTGAGCTTAACACTATCCTCAGGGCTCAATACTATCTCCCATGTTGTTCAACATCTACATGAAGCCGCTGGGGGAGGTCATCCAGAGTTTCGGAGTGCGGTGTCATCTGTACGCAGATGATGTCCAACTCTGTCACTCCTTCTCACCTGCTACTAAGGAGGCTGTTCAGGTCCTGAACCGGTGCTTGGCCACTGTGTCGGATTGGATGAGGGCGAACAAATTGAAATTGAATCCAGACAAGACAGAGGCACTCCTGGTCAGTCGAAAGGCCGAACAGGGCATAGGGTTACAGCCTGTGTTAGACGGGGTTACACTTCCCCTGAAGATGCAGGTTCGCAGTTTGGGTGTGATCCTGGACTCATCGCTGAGCCTGGAACCCCAGGTTTCGGCGGTGACCAGGGGAGCATTTGCACAGTTAAAACTTGTGTGCCAGCTGCGCCTGTACCTTGAGAAGTCTGACTTGGCCACGGTGGTCCACGCTCTGGTTACATCCCGTATAGATTACTGCAATGCTCTCTATGTGGGGTTGCCTTTGAAGACTGTTCGGAAGCTGCAACTAGTCCAACGGACAGCAGCCAGGTTGATAACAGGAGCGGCATTCAGAGAGCGCACAACTCCTCTGTTGTGCCAGCTCCACTGGCTGCCAGTTTGCTACCAGGCACAAATCAAAGTGCTGGCTTTAGCCTTTAAAGCCCTAAATGGTTCGGGTCCTACTTACCTGTCCGAACGCATCTCTCCCTATGAACCATCAAAATGTTTAAGATCATCTGGAGAGGCCCTGCTCTCAGTCCTGCCTTCTTCGCAGGCGCGACTGGCGGGGACGAGAGACCGGGCCTTTTCAGTGGTGGCTCCTCGGCTTTGGAACGCACTCCCTAAAAACATCAGATCGGCCCCCTCCCTCCTGACGTTTCGCAAGAAAGTCAAGACCTGGCTATTTGAGCAGGCATTTGTTGATGAAATATAAGGCTTAATTGGATATATGGAATGACGACGATACGATGGAAACTGATTTTAACATGACGCTGAGGCTGCAATTGTATGTTTTTAATTGTTAAATTGTTATTATATGTGTTTTGGGGGGGGGGGGTGACTTGTTGCTGTGTTGTATTGAGGGCAGAGACTCCCTGTGTAAACTGTCCCGAGTCGCCTTCGGGCTGAGAGGGGCGGTATAGAAACGTGACAAATATATCAAATAAATAAATAAATGCATTCATTCACATGCTGCCTTTCTTTGGGTCGCCTTTCTGAATCTGGTCTTGAGATACAGGCTTTGTTCCTAAAGATAAGCACATGGGACAATGGTGTTCTTCCTTTGTCACATTGTTTTGTTACAAGGAATGGCCTTTGTATAATCTATGTTGAGTAGATCTTTCCAATAGGCTCTGCGATCTTTGTTTTCTTACCGTAGATTAAAACTTACCATTGAACAACAAAAGTCACCTTTCAAATTTTAGACCAGTGGTTCCCAACCTTTTTTTTTTTATATCACCGACCACTCTCCAACATTAGTACCAAAAGGGTTATGAATCAGGTTTTAGTCAACTTTAGATTCAGTTTATTTATTTGGGGTGCTGATTCAGAAAATTACATTGGATAGACCACATTAGCTCTAATTTCTGATACAGAACATATGCCATCCATTAGTCGCCATCTGGTCATCCACAGAAAACCATATTTAATGAGCCATGGCACTATAAGAGGATTTTGCAAGACCAGTCGCTCTCGTTGCAATAGCATAGTATGTTATATGCTATATGCTGTCATATGCCTACGAAACATGGATTCTCTACAAACGTCACACTCAACTCCTGGAACGATTCCATCAGCATTGCCTCCAGAAAATCCTTCAAATTTCTTGGGAAGACAGACGGACAAATGTCAGCATGCTGGAAGAAGCAAAGACCACCAGCATTGAAGCGATGCTCCTACACCATTAATTCTGATGGACTGCCCACGTGGTCCGAATGCTTGATCACCGTCTCTCAAAGAAGTTACTATACTCCAAACTCAAGAATGGACAACAGAATGTTGGCGGACAGGAAAAAAGATTTAAAGATGGACTCAAAGCTAACCTTAAAAACTGTGGCATAGAAACCAAGAACTGGGAAGCCCTGGCCCTTGAATGCTCGAACTGGAGGTCAACTGTGACCAGCAGTACTTTGGAATTTGAAGAGGCACGAATGGAGGGTGAAATGGAGAAATGTGCCAAGAGGAAGGCATGCCAAGCCAACCCTGACTGGAACCGCCTTCCACCTGGAAACTGATGCCCTCACTGTGGAAGAACATGCGAGTCAAGAATACGGCTCTACAGTCACCTACGTATCCACCGTCAAGACGCTACACTTGGAAGGCCATCATACTCTGACAACAAGGGATCGCCTAGGTAAGTAACGGTGAGACCACGGATCATGTTTTAGTTCTTGCGGACCACTGGTTGGGAACCACTGTGAGATCTTATTTTAGTTCAAATTGAGCATATGCAGTTGAATATGCAGTTGAATCATTAGATGGAGGTTTGCTCACAGAATCATCTTCTCTTTTCAGTAGCACAAAGATTTTGTTTCACTGAAGAACATTCATGGAACTATCTAGGACCAACATTAAGTAAATTGACTGAGCAGGTCTCTTTCTGGAAGTATAGTTTGGTCCTGAAAATCTCCCAACAACATATAAAAGGAGAAAACTCCATCCATCCCTCCTCATTGGTGGTTTTGACATTTGTGGATTTTATTACGCACATATTTGATTTGAAATGTCCTTTCTAGAAATTTCTAGGTCTCCTAATATGATTTGTGGTTAGCTTTCTGTGAAAATTGTTCCATAGAGTCATGCTGGAAGACATATATATTTATAGAGTTGTGTTCTCTCGGATTAAAAAAATAACAATTTCTTTGGTTTGCTGTGAGTTTTACAGGCTGTATGGCATGTTCCAGAAGCATTCTCTCCTGACGCTTTGCCTACATCTATGGCAGGCATCCTCAGAGGTTGCAAGGCCTGTTGGAAACTAGGCAAGTGAGATTTATATATCTCTGGAATGTCCAGGGTGGGAGAAATAATTCTTGTCTGCTTGAGGCAAGTGTTGTTTCAATTGGCCATCTTGATTAGCATTGAATATCATTGCAGTTTCAAAGCCTGACTGATTCTGCCTGGAGGAATCATTTGTTGGGAGGTGTTTGCTGGCCTGATTGTTTCACCTCCCAACAAAGGATTTCCCCATGCAGGAATCAGCCAGGCTTTGAAGCTGGAATGCTAATGAAGGTGGCTAATTGCAACATTCACATTTCCCTCAAGCAGACAAGAGTCCTTTCTCCCACCCTGGACATTCCACATATATATAAACCTCACTTTGCCTAGTTTCCAACAGACCTCATAACCTCTGAGGATGCCTGCCATAGATGTGGGCAAAACGTCAGGAGAGAATGCTTCTGGAACATGGCCATGCAGCCCAGAAAACTCACAGCAACCCAATGATTTTGGCCATGAAAGCCTTCGAGAACAGCAACTTCTTTATTTGTGGTTTTTCACTTTCCCCAATTTGGGAAGGTATTGGTAGTCAAGTGCGAAAGAGACAAAATTTAGCTGACTAGCCATGTTCTTAGTGATGTTCATTGCCTTGGATTTAACTGTTCTTTCTATGTGCACAAGTTGACATTTCACTGCTGTTATGAGCTATGTATATTTTGGTAACTTATTAATGTACTTTCCACTCAGATATCATCTTGCCCTGGGAGCAGTACTAAAATGGCATAAACTCAGTCTTGAATTGACTTGGCAGGAAAATAATACATGATTATTATTTTATTTTTAAATAGGGACAATGCAGGGAGTTGAAGCTTATGAAGCTTTGTGTGCTCATGTTTGTACCACCGAGTGGAGCTGAAAGCATGATGTAACTCTCCTATTGTTATTAATCATTTATCTCGTGCTCGTGGTCATGAATGATTTATTGGCTCACAATTGCCCTCCTTAGCTCTCATTGCTGCCATCCATCATTCTTCAGTTGCTTCTTTCTGTTGTCGGACTACAAATTCAGAATTTCTTGGGGATAAGACCTGGTGGGGCACAAGCTGGAATGTGCCCCAAGGAGGGCGACTAAAATGATCAAGGGTCTGGAGAACAAGCCCTATGTGGAGCGGCTTAAAGAGCTGGGCATGTTTAACCTGCAGAAGAGAAGGCTGAGAGGAGACATGATGAGGGCCATGGATCAAGATGTGAGGGGAAGTCATAGGTAGGAGGGAGCAGGCTTGTTTTCTGCTGCCCTGGAGATTAGGAAGCAGAACAATGGCTTCAAAGTACAGGAAAGGAGATTACTGTAGTTTCCTGACTGTGAGAGCTGTTCAGCAGTGGAACTCACTGCTCCGGGGTGTGGTGGAGGCTCCTTCTTTTGAAGCTTTTAAACAGAGGCTAGGATGGCCCACGAAGTCTCTTCCAACTCTATGATTTTATGATTCTGTGATCTTCCTCTTCTAAAAACCCAAATTGTTGCATTGGTTATGATGATAAACAAGAAGAGGGCATTCAGTATCCAAACTCCTTTAAAGCCTTTGTCTTTTTTAATTTTTTTACAGCAACACACGGAGATATGTAAACAGTGATCACACACCTTAAATCATAGAAGGCCACTAAGGAAACATACTATAATTTGCTATACATGTTATCTAGAATTCCAAAATACCCTAAAACCCCGAATTGTACACATGGGTGGCTAAGATAGTGACATCTTTGTTTTCTGATGGGTCAATGTACACAAACATTGCATCATACCAAACATTATTCAACACTATTGTACAGAATCATCTTCAGGCTATGACTATAATGTATCTGTGAACCATATTTCTCCCACCCTGGACATTCCACAGATATATCAAACTCACTTTCCTAGTTTCCAACAAACCTCTGAACATCTGAGGATGCCTGCCATAGATGTGAGCAAAACGTCAGGAGATAATGCTTTAGGAAAAATGTCTTCCAACTCCAAACCCAAAATTGTCCACACAAATAGCTTTTGTGTATGTGTGTCAGGAGCAACTTGAGAAACTGCAAGTCACTTCTGGTGTGAGAGAATTGGCCGTCTGCAAGGACCATTACCCAGGGCTCGCCCGGATGTTTGATGTTTTACCATCCTTAGAACATAAGAACATAAGGAGGCCATGCTTTCAGCCCTCATGCATTCCCCAGTGGCCCATAGTTGGGGCTGGAGGGCTGGGAGGCTTTTCTCAGCTGGAGCTCAGAGGAGATACCTTTACTTTATAATAGTTCAATATATACAAACGTTGTTTCATGCACATTATTGAAAAGATCGTGCATCAAATTATCTGTTAGTGTACCGACTACCCCGCTGCACTACAGTCTCCCTACCTGAGCTAGTTGGGGTGCTTTCAGGGCAGTGGAGTCTCAACGGCTTATTGTGCTGGGGGACTTCAACGTCCATACTGAGACCACCCTTTCAGGTGCAGCTCAGGACTTCATGGCCGCCATGACAACCATGGGCTTGTCCCAGTGTAGGACACACGTTAGATCTGGTTTTCTCTCAGGGATGGGAAGAACATTCCTTTGTCATGGACCGACCACTACCTGATCAGGTTTAGACTTACTACGCCTTTCCACCTCCGCAGGGGTGGTGGACCAATTAAATTGGTCCGCCCCAGGAGACTTATGGATCCAAGTGGATTCCTAACGGCTCTTGGGGACTTCCCCGCCTCCTCTGTAAGTGACCTTATTGAGGCTCTCGTCTCTCTCTGGGACAGGGAGAGGACGAGGGCTATTGACACGATCACTCCAGAACGCCCCCTCTTGAGTAACCGAGCTAAACCAGCTCCTTGGTTTACTGAGGAGCTGGCAGCGATGAAGCGAAAGAAGAGGAAGCTAGAGTGCGTGTGGCGTCGGAAGCGGAGCAGATCAGCGAAAGCTCGTTTGGTTCCTTAGGACCTACGAAGCAGCAACAAAGGCGTCACAGAAAACATTTATAGCTGCCAAGTTTACCTCCGCGAAGAACTGTCCAGCAGAACTTTTCCAAGTTGTCAGAGGATTATTAAATCCGCCACAGGGCGAGATCCCAGACGGCTCGGTGGTGCGCTGTGAGGAATTTGCCCGGTTCTTCGCTGATAAAGTTGCTCTGATCCGTTCCAATTTCGATGCCACTTTAACAGCAGTCTCTGAAGATGTGACTCGAGTATCTGCTTGTCCGGTTTTAATGGATTCATTTCAATTGGTTCAGCTCGAGAATGTGGACAAGATTCTTGGGGAAGCGAGGCCTACCACATGCATCCTAGACCCCTGCCCATCCTGGCTGATTAAAGAAGCCACAGGGGGGTTGGCAGAGTGGGTCAAGGTGGTGGTTAATGCCTCCTTACAGGAGGGCAAGATTCCAGCCAGCCTAAAACAGGCTGCTGTAAAACTGCTGTTGAAAAAACCATCACTGGATCCCACACAATTAGGTAACTATCGGCCGGTTTCCAATCTTCCCTATTTGGGCAAAGTCATGGAACGTGTGGTGGCCTCGCAACTCCAGGGGTTCTTGGTAGACACTGATTATCTTGATCCGGCACAGTCTGGCTTTAGGCCGGGACATGGAACTGAGACAGCCTTGGTCGCCTTAGTTAATGATCTACGCCGGGAGCTTGACAGGGGAAGTGTGTCCCTGTTGGTTCTGCTGGACCTATCAGCGGCTTTCGATACCATTGACCATGGTATCCTTCTGGGTCGCCTCGCAGAAATGGGGCTTGGGGGTACCCAGAAGGTGTTCTTGGGTGACACCTGTAGGGCTCCGCAACCGTTGTCTTGTGGAGTCCCTCAGGGTTCAGTACTGACCCCAAATACAATATGAACAATGTGAATGACTTTACCTTAGTTATTGACTCTAACAATGAATTTCCTGTTGTCCTGAAAATGGACATTAAGCAGACAAAAGGTCTCAAACCTTCCATGTCGGGGCTGAAGGACATCAGCTTAGTAGATCCCGCATTTATGCCTCCTGCTTTCCCTCGGAACTGACAATCAAAGAAAGGAAAATAAGGAAAGCATTGTGGCATTTTGATCCTCAGTGTAATATCCTGTCCAATTCATTTGCCAATACAAATAAGGAAGAACATGAATTGTTAAAATAAAAGAATAGTACAAGACTTGAATCTCTGCCAAAAGTGCTTGCTACAGCTTGCTTTATTGACCCATTTTATCATTTTCTCTCTCTCTTCTGGACTTTAATTTGGATATAGTTTTATTTCAATAGCCTTTGGAAGAGTCTCTTTGCAAGAACTGTTATTCCGAGCTGTGCTTCTGCATTTCTCCGGATGAGAGTTCCCCTTAAGGCTGACATTTCCAGGGCAGCCTTTTGATGTTGGGGATTAGTGCTGATGGCGTTACTTTCAAAGCTCACGGGAAAACATTGAGAGAGGTTAAAATAAGTCCATAGGCCAAAATAGCAGAGCGTTATAAATTGTAATTATTTTTGAAGATGATTTATTAGAAGAGTATAATGAAACAGATCTCTTTTATATATAGCAAAGGCTTTAAAAACACCCCAAATACAGTATGAATATCTAACCTGAGTAATAACCCAACATCTGAACCTGAGATAGCCATTTAGGTTCCATAATGAATAGTAATTGATATAACTCTCAATTATGCTAATGTGTATGGTCTGTCTTTATAGAGGATCTGTAAACAATAGCTGGTCCAGAAATTTACCAAATCGTTTTTTGTTGTTTCCATCAGATTGCACCAAAACATTTCTGGGTTTAATGTAAAAACAGTAGTTTTAACTTGTTTATTTATTACTAGCTGTTGCTGTGGCCCATTGTGGAGAAATGGGAAAGAAAGAAAAGAGGAAGAGCTGGTTTCTAACCTATCCATACACAACTGAAGTGGCAAAGTGTCAGCCTAATACTGTAATGTAGGCCAACAATACTGTGCTTGGCAACAAAGTCATGAAGATTTCTAAACAGATGAATAGCCTGTTAATTTATCCCGCGACTTCTATCTTCCAGGTCTCTCAAGCAGCTGCAGAGCTTCAACAATACTGTATGCAGAATGCTTGCAAAGATGCCTTGCTCGTGGGACTTCCTGCGGGAAGCAACCCATATCGAGAGCCCAGGTCCTGTGCATTGCTTTGAAGGCAGGTGAGAAGATTCTTGTGGAAGCTTTTGACTTTCAGTGACTTTAGGCCAGGATCCAAAGAACATAAATCTACCTACGCATCTGTTGGGGTTTCCATTTTTCCAACTTCAGACATCCCTTCCCTTCGATTTGCTACAAAAGATTTCTGAACTTTAGGATCGCAAGTTAGTAATGCTTACTTGTAACTGTTTCTTCGAGTGGTATTCTGTGAAATTCGCACATATGTGCATCTTCTTCTTCGTGTAGTCTGTGAAATGCACACAAGTGGGTTTACTTCCGCGCATGCGCAAGAATCTCGGACATAATAGTTCTAAATAAAGAATTTACATAAGCCCCTCCCAGTCCCCGCCCATACCATCCCCTGTTGGAGCTACCTATTCAGTTCCTTTTTCCGCTCGCCAGCGAAGAATCTCTGACTGCTCTCTCCCTTGATTTGGAAAACAGACCACGGATTGCCTTGACTACCCTTTCAGATAAGATGTCCTCTCTTTCCTTTAAAAAATGCTCTGCTTGTGGGGCAACATTGCCCGAAGAGGACAGGCATTCCAAATGCCTCCTCTGTTTGGGTGAATCCCATATTCCCCAGTCCTGCTCTATATGCAGATCCTTTTCTGCCAGAGCTCAAAAAAGCAGAGAAGCCAGACTTACAGCCTCGCTCTACAAGCAGGCACTGGCACCAGAGGAAGCTAGGTCGCTCCAGCCTGCAGCGAACCAGCCTCTCTTCCCTTCCATTTCTGAGCCCCCTGCTCACCCCTCAATGGAAGATGCCCCTCGCGCTCTGGCCGCTGATTCAGTCACCGAGCCACCGCGAAAGAAACAAAAAACTTCCAAACATTCTCTAAGGTCAAAATCAAAACCGAAAGAGAATAATCAGGGGCAAAATCAACCAAGGCTCTTCGCCGGCTCTCAGCCTCCGAATCCTTGTATGCCTGTCCTCCAGGCTGAGCCATTGCAGCTCATTCATACTGATGAGGATCTCCTTGGGGTGGAAACCCCCCCCCCCAACTCCTCCCTATCCAGCTCCTCGCTCCGGTTACCGAGGAGGAGCTCCCTGCCTCGGTGCCTTCGCCACCTCTCGCTCAGGCGCCTCCCTCCCGCTCTCCCTCCCCGGAGACCGATGCCTTTCAGGCAGAGACGCGCGCTTCGCGCCCCGCACGGTCTCCGGGGCGCCAGTCACAGCGGCGCTCTGCAACGCCTCGGGAGCGCTCTACATCGCGCAGCCCCCTTAAAGAGGCGCCCTGTTACCGCGATCGCTTCCAAGAGGTGCCCTGTCACCGCGATCGCTCCCAGGAGCCTTACTATAGGCCTTATGATTATCCTCCTTATCCCCCCCTTCTACTACCCTCCCTATTATCCCCAGGATCCTTATTACATGCCTCCCTCTCCGGATCCATACCGGCCTCCATGGCACCCCATTCCTCATCCCTCGTTCGCCCGCCTCCGTCTCCGCCCTCTCCAAGCCTGGTTCCTGACCGTGTTCCAACCCGGACAGGACAGTCAAGACATGGTCCTACACCCCCGCCCATGTCCTTCAGTCTCTCGCATGGTGGACAAGCAGGTCCAATGTATGCTCGGGCCTCCCATTCACTCCTCCCCAACCGTTGCTGTCACTAACGACGGATGCATCATCCACGGGGTGGGGCGTTCACCTCCAAGACCTCACCATCAGCGGTCGTTGGTCCCTCTCGGAGAAACAACTTCACATCAATGCGCTAGAGCTGATAGCAGTAGAGAAAGCCCTCAGATCCTTTGTGACTCTGGTCGCCAACCACAACATTCAGGTTCTAACAGACAACACCTCAGTAAAATACTATCTCAACAAACAAGGGGCACCCGCTCCCCCACTCTTCTCTCAATATCCCTCCGGATTTGGGAGTGGTGCATCCACCACAACACATTTCTCATATCAATTCATCTCCCAGGCTTACAGAATACCCTAGCGGACTCCCTGAGCAGGACCCACTCCACCACTCACGAGTGGCATCTCAACCCCCAGCACTTCCTCTCACTAACCAGACGCTGGGGCACCCCTCAAATAGACTTGTTTACATCACACCTGAACACCCATTGCCAAGTGTATTGCGTGAGACTCCACCCTCGCGCATCCCCAGACTGTCTAGGAGACGCCTTCCTCTATCAGTGGTCCCCAGGTCTCCTATACGCCTTCCCCCCCCTTCCACTCCTCGCCAGAGTGGTGGCAAAACTGATCTCTGACAACTCGGATTGTATTCTGATAGCCCCGTGGTGGCCACGTCAACCGTGGTTCACACCCCTCCTTCAGGCGTCTCAATGGGACTTCCTTCGTCTTCCCCTAGATCCCGATCTGCTGTCCCTACAGCAAGGTCTTGTCCTACACTCAGATCTCCCCTCCCTTCATCTCACAGCATGGAGGATCAAACCCATGCCCACCTTTCACACCCTGTCCACCTTATAATCCAGGCTGCCCAGAAGGTTTCCACTAGAAAGGCCTATACCTATAAGTGGGATAAGTTTCAAAAATTTGTTCAACCACTTGGCCACTTACCACAGTCGGCCCCTATTTCTATTGTTTTAGACTTCCTAATTGACCTTTCCACAAAGGGATTTTCCCTTTCCTCCATAAAATGCTACCTTGCAGCCCTGTCCTGGTACAGGAAAAAAATTGGCACTCCCTCTCTTTTTCAGGACCCCTTGGTGGGAATGTTTCTAAAGGGTTATAAAAAGTCTTTTCCCCCGGTATCCCCACCTCCCCCCCTCTTGGAGTTTAGAACTAGTCCTTTCCCAACTCTCTAAACCGCCTTTCGAGCCCATGGCAACTGTGAGAACTCCCCAATGTTTTGTAAGGATCACACGCAGGTGGTTCACGATCCAACAAGATTTATTGAAAGTATAACGCTTTTGATGCCAGAATTGGCATCACCAGGAACAAACACACCTTATATACAAAACACACCCCCATCACCTGTCCATCATCCCAAAGGCCCAACCCCCATGGCATGCAATGCCCAGCAGAGGTTGCATCATATCCCCTTTGACTCAGCAACTCCAATGTATAGGAAAGGTTGCATCATATCCTGCCTGAATCAGCACTATACCAGTCAGTGCTACTCATGTTGGTGTGGTGTGACCTAAGGCACATTTCCAGCTCTGTGCATGTCTCCAAGGCCAACACCTGGTGGAGATTATCCTGCTGGAAGGGTCTGAGATAAGAGCAATCCCAGCTCTAATCGACGGACCATTACAGCAACCTTCCATATATCATACTTATCCTGGAAGACTGCCTTCCTAGTGGCCATTACCTCGGCCAGACGGGCCAGCGAGATCACAGCACTGCGCTCTGATCCTCCCTTCATTCGGTTCCACGAAGATAAGGTGGTCCTCCGGACGGATGTCACCTTTCTTCCCAAAGTTGTTTCCCATTTTCATATGTCTCAGGACATTACCCTTCCAGCCTTTTTTCCTAACCCGTCATCTCCCTTGGAGGTCGCTCTACACTCCCTTGATGTAAAGAGGGCCTTATCCTTCTATTTGCATAGAACAGCCCCTTATAGAAAATCTCCCAAACTCTTCCTAAAGTATAGGGAAGATTCCCTGGGTCTCCCTCTTACCTCTCAACGTTTGGCCTCATGGATAGTCTTGGCAATCCGGTTGGCCTACCAGTTAGCTCAAAGAGAATTACCTGTTGGTGTTAAAGCCCACTCTACTAGGGCAGTTTCTACATCCCAAGCGTTTTTACGGGGTGTTCCTGTTGATCAAATTTGCAAAGCTGCTACTTGGGTGACCCCCTCAACGTTTGCAGCCCATTACAAGCTCGACGTTCTCACTAAGAAGGATGCATCCTTTGGCAGAGCCGTCCTTTTCTCCTGTGTGGCATGACCCACCTCCAGGTACGTAAGCTTGTTAAATCACCCACTTGTGTGCATTTCACAGACTACACGAAGAAGATTAGGTTGCTTACCTGTAACCGTGTTCCTTCGAGTGTAAAGTCTGTGAAATTCACACAGAACCCGCCCGTCCTCCCCTCTAATGTCATGCCCTTGGTTTCTGCTGCTGTCGGCGGCAAGGAACTGAATAGGTAGCTCCAACAGGGGATGGTATGGGCGGGGACTGGGAGGGGCTTATGTAAATTCTTTATTTAGAGCTATTATGTCCGAGATTCTTGCGCATGCGCGGAAGTAAACCCACTTGTGTGAATTTCACAGACTTTACACTCGAAGAAACACGGTTACAGGTAAGCAACCTAATCTTTCGCAAACTCCACGAAGAAGAAGTAATTTATCATAACTAACTAACTTTATTTCTTATGAGTCGCCCCCCACCAAAGGTGCTCTGAGTGACTTACACAATAAAAATAAACAGGTTACATAATCACCGCTTGTTACTAACAATCATAGCACAAGGTCTGCTGAAAGTGAAGTATTCCTTTGGACACATTCATTGACATAAAGGACCTCATCACACTAGAGAATGAATCCACTTTAAATCCGGTTTCTGCCTCCTGCAGAATTCTGAGGCTCCTCACTAAACTACAAACCCCAGAATTCTGCAGGAGGCAGAAACCGGATTTAAAGTGGATTCATTCTCTAGTATGATGAAGTAGAAGGTTTATTTGCAGAGTCTCCATTAGCGGCCTGAGTCATGTTTACACCAGGCAGTTTGGCCCAGTGTTAACCTGCCATGGAGCAGCCCGGATTCATCACTTGTAGCCAAATCTAGGGCCATTGTACAATCACCTTTGCTGTACAATCACCTTCTTTGTGTTAATTCCATTGCTCCTAGCCAGCCAGATATTAATCTCTGCCCCTCATTACTTCAGGCAAAACATGGCACCTGTGTAGCCATCAAGGAGGGGAGTCAATCTCCATTCCTAATTGCTAAATTATGGACATCCTGTTCTAGCATCAGTAGAGACATGTCCACGGTAGCCAGGAGCTCAGAGCGAGTTCTGTAGCCAGTTAGGAACATCAGTGACATGGCACAGTCTCATTGTCTTTCCCAGCACTGATCAGCACAGGGAATGGTAATGACACTGAATCAACCCAGTCCAGCTATTCAAACTGTCCCAAAGCACTGGTAAAGTCCAGAGTTTCCACCAAACTCCAGAGTAGTCTCCGACTACCAAAAGCAAGACAAAGTCAGTTTAAAGCAAAAAAAAAAAACCCTCATGATACTCATCAGAAGCTGTTGTGTATCATGGGAACAGCAAGAGGTCTATTTTTCAGTGAGTGTAGGGTTTAGAAGGAGACCACGGTGGCACAGCAGGTTAGACAGCTGAGCTGCTGAATTTGCTGACCAGAAGGTTGGCAGTTTGAATCTGGGGAGCAGGGTGAGCTCCTGCTGTTAGCCCCAGCTTCTGCCAACGTAGCAGTTTGAAAAGATGCAAATGTGAGTAGATCAACAGGTACCGCTTCTGCAAGAAAATAACACACTCCATGCAGTTATGCTGGCCACATGACCTTGGAGGTGTCTATGGACAACGCCGGCTCTCCAGCTTAGAAATGGAGATGAGCACTCCCTTGGAGAGTCGGAGACGACTACACTTAATGTCAAGGGGAAACTTTTACCTCTTTATAGGGTTTGGAAAAAGAGTAGACAAGTCCTTAGTCTCCATGCCAGTAAAGATCAAATTGAGAGGAAGGAAGAATGCGTGATAGCTCAGAAAACTAGCTTGTGTGTGTCCAGAATTCCATGTTACTCCTTCAAGATAAGAAGAGCATGGGATAGGGCTGGAAGATTAATTAGTTCCCCTTCCTGAATTTCCTATAAACATCTTTTCCTTATCCTCCAAATCATTTTGTCAAAAGGTGCTCTTTTGGTTTCAGTTCTTCCTCTCCATCTGCAGACCTCTTCCCTGAAAATTGTCCTTCATCTTGGAATTAGGATTGGAACAAATAAATGCTTCACTGCTTTATGATCTGTGATGACTTGGGAAGGTGAAGAGCTATTTTTAATATTATTTTTTGTCTCACGCTGTAGGAAAGGTCATCCGAAATTTCTCTTCAAGTACGATTGGAGACCTGGCATCCTTTTTCAATGGACCCTTTCTCTATGCCCTTCTCTGTGTGGCCAAAACTGTATCCTTAGATATTTGTTAGTCTGCTTGATCATTGTAGTAACTGATTAGATCTTTTGATAATACTTGTACAAAACCTTTTATAAGGGGGAGAAAAGACTTTCCATTTGTAATTGAATCAGCCATCTTTCTACAACTACTACTCTTGACTTGTTTTTGTTCTAGTTAAGAAAACTACCAAATGTCTTGTTCCATAGTTATTTGTTGTGCCTGAATGAGACACTCACAAGGTACCTTCTCACAGCAATGTGTTTCCCTGAACAGAGAGAGATGCTCGCTGCTAAATTTAAGCCCTTTTAAAGCTATTACCAGCAGGACTATGTATTCCATAAGTAATAGTCATGTACATTTGAGGTAAATCTTGATCTGTTTTGTGTACCTGCTTTCGGTGGGGCCCCCAATCCATTTCAGCTGAGCCTCCCGAAATTGGGAGGTCAGATATTTGTTTTCTGTTTTCGGTGCCGAAAAATTCAATTTTTTTTTGGCCCATTATTGGAGGAAGGGGACTTAACCCGTAGGCCGAAGGTGCCTGGGCCTGCAGATGCAGGCTTTTGGCCTATGCATGCGGGCCTCGCAGGGCATGCAGCTGAGCGCCAAGTAATGAATGCTCCTTGTTTGACTGCAGGCCTTGCGAGGCCCGGGCACATAGGTACAAAGCACTGGGGTGCCTGCAGGTGAGTGCCGAGTAAGGAGCGCTCCTTACTCGGCTCTCGGCTATAGGCCCTGCCAGACCTGGACGCGTAGACCCAAAGCCTGTACTCGTAGGTCGGGGTGCTTTGGGCCTACAGGCACAGGCTTTGGGCCTATACGCCCAGGTCTCGCAGAGCCTACAGCCAAGTGCTGAGTAAGGGAGCGGTCCTTACTCGGCGCTCAGCTGCAGGCCCTGTGAGGGATGACTGCAGCTGAGTGCCGCGTAAGGAGCGCTCCGTAGTCGGTTCTCGGCCGGGCATGCGCGCCAGGGCGGAAGGCGGGCCAGGGGATCGTCTCCCCAGCTCTTGCAGCGCGCCTGAAGGAAGGTAAGCCTGGGAGCTTACCTTCCTTCAGGCGCGCCGCTGCAAGAGCTAGGGAGACGGCGGAGGGCGGAGACAGGAGGGCGCGAGCAAGGAACAGGCGGGGGAATCTGACATGGCTTCCCTAGGGCATCTGACATGGTTTCCCTCCGCCTCCTCCTCACTCGCGTCGGCCCGCCCCTCCTCACGCCGCCCCTCCTCACGCCGCCCCTCCTCACGCCGCCCCTCCTCACGCTGCCCCCCCCGGAGATCGAAATAAAAACTGATGTCTTGCCGGGGGTTAGGGGGCCGTAGGGAAGGGGCTCAGGGGCCGTGTACGGGCCCCGGGCTGCCAGTTGGACAGCCCTGCATTATATCATTGGCACCAGCTTCAGAAAAACCCCTTTCTGCTACCCTGTTCCTTCTCTCTTTAGAGGAGACTAAGGTTGAAGAGGCAAGGGCTTCAGATTCCCCCCCTTCCTGCTGCTACCTTTTCTCTTTTCCCTTTAGAGTAGACCAAGGCTTCAGATTCTCCCCTTCCTGCTATCCTTTCTCAGTTATATATCGGAGGACACACTTGCTTATGCTTAGCTGGCCATGAAGAAATACATCATTGGGATAAAAAGGGGCAAAAGAGATGTGCATGAAATTACTATATGATATTTTTGTGTAGAGATGCACATTGTACATCTCAGAAAATTTATCAGATGACTTGTGCTCAGTATGAACTTCATATCTTTCAAGTGCAAGGTTTAAGTTGACCTAAATCTAATTGCTAGTCTCAACTAGAGTAAATCTCTGGCATTACTTCGCGGACGAAGATTCTTAGAAAGGACTCAACCCACGCTTTCTACAAGCACGTTGATGACTCAAAAGGAAGTTGGATGTGTCCTTCGAGCCTGTGCAATGGTGGAGCACAGCGTGCACAGAACTGGCCTTACCCTTTAAAGTAAAAGTTCGTCTGCTGGGGCCGAGCAAGCTTAGGACGGTGGCAGCGAGGTCCTCAGGTCGTAGGTTTGGTTCGAGTTTCCTTCTCTAGATGGTTGACCTTACAGGGTTAGACGAGCACCACCTGCCCGGGTTTGAAATCAGAGTTTTCCTTCTCCTAGGATGGTTGCCCACAGGCTAGAGAGCCCATCCTGCCCGTTGACGCTCTTTGTCTGACCCTTTCCCTTTATTTCCTGTATTTCCCGCCCAGGTCCCGGCTCCACCATGACCCCCTGCCCCCCCTCCCCACCCCCAGCCCTCCCCCCAGTTACCTGCTCCTCCCTTACCCCCTCGTCCCCCACCCTCCCACAGCCCTATAATCCCAATATCTGTTGAAACCTCAATAAAAAAATATTTAACAAAAAAAGAAGTGGCTGAAATCGCCCTTTTCAGGCTGGCATGCATCATGACGGCTTTAGGAGGGAGGAAGGAGCCGTGGGGAGGCCCCACATCGGCTCCGGGGGTGGGGCTTCCTCCTCCTTGCACCGGCGAGGAGCTGGGGGTGGGGCAAAGCCGAGGGCGGCAGAGCCGAGGGGAGCAGAGCAAAGGGGTGGCGGCCGTGGATGGCGCTTATGCCGCCGCGCGCATGCGTCCCTTTTTTTTGGAATTTTTTTTGGAATTTTTTTTTTAAAAAACTTTTTGGGGGGGTCCGGACCTGCTGCCCCCCCCCATGGCCTAGGGTGGCCTTATGGGTAATCCGGGCCTGAGTGCTCCCCAGAAGCACTTTTAAAATTGAGACAGTTCACACGTTCACTTATATGGATAGTTGAGATCTGCCTCTCTATGAGAGATCAGGTCCATAGTTTTTCGCACGCAAGAGCCAAATGTAAACAAAACAAAACAAAACCAGAACCACAGAGTTTGGCTCTGCACTTTCAAACTGAGTTTTGTTTGCATCGATAGGTGGTTCCAGTCTGTTTCTGATTTAACATCCTGGTCTGCCCATGGAAGCACATCCTTATTTTCTTAAGCAGCAGAATGTGGCCTGGCTCAAATGAGTTTCCCCTTTTGAACATACACAGAGTTCTGTAACCAGGGACCCACAGGTAGACAAGAAAAATTTTATTTTGTTTAACAAAGTTTGAACAATGCTGGCGATGTTCATGATTTGCATGGTTATCTAGTCTGCTTGCAAGCAAACATTCCCTTAGATCCAGTTATTCAGAGGACAACAGGAAAAGAGGAACCACATGCAAATAAGAAGGATGGGTTGGTTTTTTTGGTCAATACTGTTACCGAACAGCTGCCAATCCCCCAGGCCGGCTGTCCGACACCGGGCAAGCCCGTGGACCGACCACGGGGCAGAGACCGCAAGGGTTCAGTTAACCTGGCGAGCCCGGAGCGACTAGGTCCTCGTAGCCTACCCGCCTCCCGTAGATCAATTATGCTCACCAATACTGCAAGGTAGAAGCCACGAAATTGTTTATTCTGCTCAGCTGAGAGGATGCGAACCGCAATTCCCTGATTCCCGCAAAGAACGCATGCATGTACATTCAAAACATTGGTTTTAAAGGTTACAGAACTGTCAAAACAATTGAA
>JARBWK010000006.1:116954560-117065357 GCA_030556195.1 Anolis apletophallus | reverse complement strand
CTGTGCTTGGCAACAAAGTCATGAAGATTTCTAAACAGATGAATAGCCTGTTAATTTATCCGCGACTTCTATCTTCCAGGTCTCTCAAGCAGCTGCAGAGCTCAATACTGTATGCAGAATGCTTGCAAAGATGCCTTGCTCGTGGGACTTCCTGCGGGAAGCAACCCATATCGAGAGCCCAGGTCCTGTGCATTGCTTTGAAGGCAGGTGAGAAGATTCTTGTGGAAGCTTTTGACTTTCAGTGACTTTAGGCCAGGATCCAAAAACATAAATCTACCTACGCATCTGTTGGGGTTTCCATTTTTCCAACTTCAGACATCCCTTCCCTTCGATTTGCTATAGAAGATTTCTGAACTTTAGGATCGCAAGTTAGTAATGCTTACCTGTAACTGTGTTTCTTCGAGTGGTATTCTGTGAAATTCGCACATATGTGCATCTTTCACAAACTCCACGAAGAAGAAGTAATTTATAACTAACTAACTAACTAACTTTATTTCTTATAAGTCGCCCCCTACCAAAGGTGCTCTGAGTGACTTACACCAGTGTTTCCCAACCTTTTTTGAGCCGCGGCACACTTTTTACATTTGCAAAATCCTGGGGCACACCACCAACAAAATGACACAAAATGACACTCTAACACAGTAATATATATAGTTAATATGTTTTTAAAATGTATTTATACACTCAGTGTGAAACCTGGGCCTGTTTCGATGAACTCAACATACCGTGTTTCCACGAAAGTATGACACCCCGATTGTAAGGCGTATCGGGTGTCAGGGGCTCGGCTAATGTAAGCCCGTACCCGAAAATAAAACGTACCACCGGCCGCCACGTCACTGGTCCCGCCTCCTCCTCTCCTGGTCCCGCCTCCTCCGTCGCCTCCGCCGCCACCCCCGCGCTGCCCGCCTCCGCCGCCACCTGCCTCCGCCCGCCTCTGCCGCCCGCCTCCCGTCGCCGCCACAGCAGGCCGGCCCCACGACTGCGCCAGGCGTGCCTGCGTCAGCGCCGCCTCGCGGACATTCGCGCATGGGCAGTAGGTCCCGCCTAGCGTGCTGACGCGCGGCGCCTGGCGCAGGCGTGGGAGCGGCTGTCTTGCCGGCGGCGGGCGGAGGTAGGCGGAGGCGGGCGGTGGCGGCGGCGGAGGCGGAGGTAGGCGGAGCGGGCGGCGGAGGAGGAGCGGAGGAGGAGGAGGCGGGATCGAGGAGGAGGCGGGACCGAGTGACGCGGCGGTCAAGGGGAAAGGCTTACTTTCGAGTACGGGCAGGTACCGTCGGCTAATGTAAGCCGTACCCGAAAAAAAAGCCGTAGTAGGGATTTTGGGGGTCAAAAAAGTAAGACACTGTCTTACTTTCGGGGAAACACGGTAGATATCCTGGCAGGAATGGCAGAAAGTCACAAACTTCCCACACAGAACTCCCATAACCAAGAGAAAATGCTATAAGAGTTTGGTGGGCATTGACCTTGAGTTTTGGAGTTGTAGTTCACCTATATCCAGAGAGCACTGTGGACTCAAACAATGTTGGATCAGGACCAAACTTGGCATGAATACTCAATATGCCCAAATATGAACGCAGATGGAGTCCACGGGAAATAGACCTTGACATTTGGGAGTTGTAGTTGCTGGGATTTATAGTTCCCCTACAATCAAAGAGCATTCTGAACCCCACAATGATAGAACTGGGCCAAACTTCCCACACAGAACCCCAGGAGTAAGAGGAGGTCTCTACTTGGGAAAGGGAGGCGGGCCTTCCCAATGCATGGAGAGGGAGAGAACAAGTAGACAATGGGTGGGGGGGTGTTTGTAATTTTGTGCCTTTATCGAGGTAGGTTTCTTAGAGTTTTTATACTTCAACACACTAGACCAGGGGTGGGCAATTACCGGCCCTCCAGGTGTTTGGACTTGACTCCCAGAAATCCTAACAGCTGGTAAACTGGCTAGGATTTCTGGGAGTTGAAGTCCAAACCACCTGGCGGGCCGATAATTGCCCACCCCTGCAATAGACTCCCCCGGAGGTTCCAATTTTCCACAGCACACCTGATGATTGCTCGCGGCACACTAGTGTGCCCCGGCACACTGGTTGGGAAACATTGACTTCCACAATCAAAATAAACAGGTTACATAATCACCGCTTGTTACTAACAATCATAGCACAAGGTCTGCTGAAAGTGAAGTATTCCTTTGGACACATTCATTGACATAAAGGACCTCATCACACTAGAGAATGAATCCACTTTAAATCCGGTTTCTGCCTCCTGCAGAATTCTGGGGGTTGTAGTTTAGTGAGGCTCCTCACTAAACTACAAACCCCAGAATTCTGCAGGAGGCAGAAACCGGATTTAAAGTGATTCATTCTCTAGTATGATGAAGTAGAAGGTTTATTTGCAGAGTCTCCATTAGCGGCCTGAGTCATGTTTACACCAGGCAGTTTGGCCCAGTGTTAACCTGCCATGGAGCAGCCCGGATTCATCACTTGTAGCCAAATCTAGGGCCATTGTACAATCACCTTCTTTGCTGTACAATCACCTTCTTTGTGTTAATTCCATTGCTCCTAGCCAGCCAGGTATTAATTTCCGCTCCTCATTACTTCAGGCAAAACAGGGCACCTGTGTCGCCATCAAGGAGGAGTCAATCTCCATTCTAATTGCTAAATCATGGACATCCTCTTCTAGCATCAGTAGAGACATGTCCACGGTAGCCAGGAGCTCAGAGCGAGTTCTGTAGCCAGTTAGGAACATCCGTGACATGGCACAGTCTCATTGTCTTTCCCAGCACTGATCAGCACAGGGAATGGTAATGACACTGAATCAACCCAGTCCAGCTATTCAAACTGTCCCAAAGCACTGGTAAAGTCCAGAGTTTCCACCAAACTCCAGAGTATTCTCCGACTACCAAAAGCAAGACAAAGTCAGTTTAAAGCAAAAAAAACACCTCATGATACTCATCAGAAGTTGTTGTGTATCATGGGAACAGCAAGAGGTCTATTTTTCAGTGAGTGTAGGGTTTAGAAGGAGACCACGGTGGCACAGCAGGTTAGACAGCTGAGCTGCTGAATTTGCTGACCAGAAGGTTGGCAGTTTGAATCTGGGGAGCAGGGTGAGCTCCTGCTGTTAGCCCCAGCTTCTGCCAACTTAGCAGTTTGAAAAGATGCAAACGTGAGTAGATCAACAGGTACCGCTTATGCGAGAAAATAACACACTCCATGCAGTTATGCTGGCCACATGACCTTGGAGGTGTCTATGGACAACGCCGGCTCTCCAGCTTAGAAATGGAGATGAGCACTCCCTTGGAGAGTCTGAGACGACTACACTTAATGTCAAGAGGAAACTTTTACCTCTTTATAGGGTTTGGAAAAAGGGTAGACAAGTCCTTAGTCTCCATGCCAGTAAAGATCAAATTGAGAGGAAGGAAGAATGCGTGATAGCTCAGAAAACTAGCTTGTGTGTGTCCAGAATTCCATGTTACTCCTTCAAGATAAGAAGAGCATGGGATAGGGCTGGAAGATTAATTAGTTCCCCTTCCCTGAATTTCCTATAAACATCTTTTTCCTTATCCTCCAAATCATTTTGTCAAAAGGTGCTCTTTTGGTTTCAGTTCTTCCCTCTCCATCTGCAGACCTCTTCCCTGAAAATTGTCCTTCATCTTGGAATTAGGATTGGAACAAATAAATGCTTCACTGCTTTATGATCCGTGATGACTTGGGAAGGTGAAGAGCTATTTTTAATATATATTTTTTTGTCTCACGCTGTAGGAAAGGTCATCCGAAATTTCTCTTCAAGTACGATTGGAGACCTGGCATCCTTTTTTCAATGGACCCTTTCTCTATGCCCTTCTCTGTGTGGCCAAAACTGTATCCTTAGATATTTGTTAGTCTGCTTGATCATTGTAGTAACTGATTAGATCTTTTGATAATACTTGTACAAAACCTTTTATAAGGGGGAGAAAAAACTTTCCATTTGTAATTGAATCAGCCATCTTTCTACAACTACTACTCTTGACTTGTTTTTGTTCTAGTTAAGAAAACTACCAAATGTCTTGTTCCATAGTTATTTGTTGTGCCTGAATGAGACACTCACAAGGTACCTTCTCACAGCAATGTGTTTCCCTGAACAGAGAGAGATGCTCGCTGCTAAATTTAAGCCCTTTTAAAGCTATTACCAGCAGGACTATGTATTCAGTAAGTAATAGCATGTACATTTGGAGTAAATCTTGATCTGTTTTGTGTACCTGCTTTCGGTGGGGGCCCCAATCCATTTCAGCTGAGCCTCCCGAAATTGGGAGGTCAGATATTTGTTTTCTGTTTTCGGTGCCGAAAAATTCAAATTTTTTTGGCCCATTATTGGAGGAAGGGGACTTAACCCGTAGGCCCAAGGTTCCTGGGCCTGCACATGCAGGCTTTTAGCCTATGCATGCGGGCCTCGCAGGGCCTGCAGCTGAGCGCCGAGTAAGGAATGCTCCTTGTTCAACTGCAGGCCCTGCAAGGCCCGGGCGCATAGGTCTAAAGCACTGGGGTGCCTACAGCCGAGTGCCGAGTAAGGAGCGCTCCTTACTCGGCTCTCGGCTATAGGCCCTGCCAGGCCTGGGCGCGTAGACCCAAAGCCTGTACTCGTAGGTCGGGGTGCTTTGGGCCTACAGGCACAGGCTTTGGGCCTATATGCCCAGGTCTCGCAGAGCCTACAGCCAAGTGCCGAGTAAGGAGCGGTACTTACTCGGCGCTCAGCTGCAGGCCCTGTGAGGCCTAAAGTGCTGGGATGACTGCAGCTGAGTGCCGAGTAAGGGCGCTCCTTACTCGGCTCTCGCCATAGGCCCTGCCAGGCCTGGGCGCGTAGACCCAAAGCCTGTACTCGTAGGTCGGGGTGCTTTGGGCCTACAGGCACAGGCTTTGGGCCTATACGCCCAGGTCTCGCAGAGCCTATAGCCAAGTGCCAAGTAAGGAGCGGTCCTTACTCGGCGCTCAGCTGCAGGCCCTGTGAGGCCTAAAGTGCTGGGATGACTGCAGCTGAGTGCCGCGTAAGGAGCGCTCCTTACTCGGTTCTCGGCTGTAGGCCCTGCGCTTTGGGCCTACACGAGCGGCAATCGATCCGCAAAGCAGGTTTGGAGCCGGTACCCGCTCTCACCTGCCTTTCGTATCAAGTTTATTTTTGTTCCAGGAGGGGCCTTCCTATTTTGTGCCATCCAAATGGACAAAACCAAACAGAAATACAGATACAAATGGATGAGACAAATTTTGGGCCCATGACTAGTAAATAAGCACGAGGCTGGGTGCATGCCCCATTAATTTCAGTGGAGGAGCACACACTTAATGCTCCTTTCAAAAGTGGAGGCCTCAGTTTTTAGCACACGATCAGGAGTATTGTGCTCCAAAATGTTGGTCAGTGCATCTAATTTCAGCAGGAGGACCAAGTTAGTTACGGCACATATAGAGAGCTTTGTGCAACCCACATTGGATGCGAACTCCTCCCAAATTTGTCTCCCTTCAGAAGGGTTTGGGAACAGCAAAGAAATGCATTGTTTGGCATACGCCCGAGCCGTTTCCTGTGAGGTATAAGATGGGATCTTGCTCAAAGAAAGGACTGTTCATCCCTCCTCACCCCCAAATACTGAGATGGAGCAAGTGAAGGACTGCGGAGTATGGTGTGTGCTTGTGTAATAGAGAAAATCACTGCTTCTGCACGTGAGAGTGGAAGACGTGTGTGTATGTGTGTTTGCGAGTGAAATGGAAAGGGGATGGCATGTCTCAGTTATACCCTCTAGCAGCTCAAGAACCATACACTACTGTCTCCAGCTATGCCTAGCATTCATTGCCCAGCATTCATTGCCCATTCCTAAGAATGGGAGACACACACAAGACAAATGTTATTTAAAAATCTAAACTAAAATCAGGGGGTAATAATCTACAGAGGTAGCAGAACTCTTGCTCACCATAAAAAGCTTTTGCCTTTATTTTGTATTGTGTTTTTTAAAAATTGAAGTTTGTAACCTATGACTTACCAGTCACAAATTAAGACACTACATTACAAATGCAATTCAGTTCCATAGGCCAAACTTTGTCAAGGTTTGCAACAGTATTGGACTCTCTAAAAACCTTTCTGGTGGGGTGCCTTTGATTTTTTGTTTTGTTTTGTTTATTGAGCACTTTTACACATACTGTTTACTTTTTAAACAATTGTTCTGTTTACACACCATTGTATGTATTAATATATTAGAAGCTTTTCAAAAAATAAAAAACCTTTCCCTAATTCAATTTGACTACTGTTATTTGTGATATGAAAAAGAAGCACTTCTGATAATGAACCTGGCAGTATCTCTCAATTCCATCCCCATATTATGAGGCTATACAGTATTGGATGGTGTACTGGATCCCGATCATTTATTGGATATGCAAGAAGATTAGAACACGGCAAAAAAGGTCACTATACTGGATCACATGTCGGACACTTCCCAAGTGTCTAGGACTATATGAAATATCAGCGAATAATGTGCACAGATCCGAGCAGGGTGGCCTTTTGCAGCTGACAGATAGTAATTTTTTCAGTGCCAATTGTTTTTAAGTGCTGGCCAAGGTCTTTAGTCACTGCACCCAGTGTGCCAATCGCCATTGGGGCCACCTTTACTGGCTTGTGCCAGAGTCTTTGCAGTTCGATCTTTAAATCCTTGTATTGTGTCAGCTTTTCCAATTGCTTCTCATCAATTCTGCTGTCACCTGGGATTGCAACATCAATGATCCATACTTTGTTTTTTAGCACAATTGTGAGGTCAGGAGTATTGTGCTCCAAAACTCTGTCAGTCTGAATTCATTTTCTGTAACTTTTTTCAGGCATGTGATCCCACCCATTCTTTATTTATTTATTTATACCTCATTTTTTTCTCCCCAAAGGGGACTCAAAGTGACTCATTCATCCCTTGGAGGAGAGGGAAACATTTTTCCAATTTTTTTTGAAAAATGCAATATTTATTGACTTTCCTATAGAGGGGTCAGTTTTATAGAAATTTTTAAAAGTTATGGGGAAACATCCATTTTCTTTCTTGAATAAGATTTTTTAATGGAAAATGCAATATTAGTACTTTTTAAACAAGTTGACAGTCACTTTGTAAATTTATCACGAGCTTTCCGTCTTCCTTATTTTCGGAGTTTGACTTTAGTGTATTTTATTTATTTATTTATTTATTATTCCATCTTGTATTCCGCTCCTCCCTGCAGGCTCGGGGCGGATAACAGCATATAAAATAGGCTAGCATGTGGCATCCATGCAGCCATACAATAAAACACAAGCATAAAAACGCAACATGGGATTGGGCTACAATTCTCATACATGTTGTGTGCCTTCAAGCCATTTCCAGCTTATGGTGACCCAAAACTATCATGATGTTTACATAGCAAGATTTGTTCAGAGGGGATTTGATGTCTGAGGCTGAGAGAGAGAAACTTCTGCAAAGTCACCCAGTGGGTTTCAGTGGCTGAGCAGAGATTTGAACCCTAGTCTCCAGAGTTATAGTCTGACACCATGCTGGCTCTACACTGGTGGGAAAGAAGGAAAAGGAGTTATTGATTTATAGAAATCCCCAAAAGTAAGCAGAGACATCTTGACACCATGACCTCATTATGATTATATCTTGTGTTGCAGATTTATATCCCTTGTTTTGAAGCAGCAGATTCTTGAGACCAGTAGCTAAGAACATTTTCCACATGAGTGCTGCCAAATCTGTGGAAATAGAAAACTGAGGTTGGAAACCACAAAAACGGGCCAAAAATAGCAAACGTTCTATACATTCTTTTGAAACCCACATTATTTTGTGGTTGTGTTGTGTTTAGATGTCATAAGTAAATATAGTTTTCTTCCATTCACTGGGTTCAATGCTTCTAAAAATTCCTGAGGATTGGATTCTACCACCTACCCATATCTCTGCCTCTCCCCATCTTTTGTATTTCAGTAAGCTATACTGTAAGTGGTTTGAATATTTTTATATATCTGAAATATTCCAAGACTAAGGGCTTTATTACACAAAGCTGCTATTCTGTAGAAGTCACCTGATACCCAATAGCAGCTACATACCAGCGTGAGCCCCCTCGCTATCACATATCTCTGCATTTGTACAACTGTGCCAATCTGTGGTACTGCACTCCTACTTCCACATGATATCGTGTTTTGAAAAAAAATAAAATTTAAAACTATGTATCTATATCTATATATATGTAAAGCCATTTTGAACATATGATAAAGAGAAAAATACAACACAATTTTAAAAAACTACTGCCTTTGAAATAGAACTATTGTGTGGCCCCCCTGATGTCCCTTCAGTGCTTGCATGTCAGCAGAGAAGCAGAATGGCCCCATTGTGCCAAGAAGGTGATGGAAGCACGCCTGTCAATCGCAGGGGTAGGTTTATCTTGAAAGAACGCAGATCAATAATGGGATGGATATAGCATTATATGATAGGGACCGCTTGATGGAAATAGCAACCTTCTTCAAACCTCCACTAGTTATTTGTTATGTATATAATTCAGATTGCTTACCAGGCCAGGATTACCCATAAGGCCAACCTAGGACATGGCCTAGGGGTGCAAGCCGGGGGGGGGGGGGCAGATCACGGACCAATTTTTTTTTAAAAGTAGAAACAAAAACGCAACGCGCATGGAGATGAGGAAGGAAGGATACCGGAGGTCGTCCTTTTCGGCGGCGCCCCTGCCCCTTCCTGAATACCAGCTCCTGCCTCTGCTATTGTTGTGCAAATGGCGTATGAGCAAGGGCTCTCGACATTGGCGTCGACGTCGACAGGAGGAACAATTAACTCCCTCGATGCCGACAGCATCCACTTGCTGGCTCCTTCAGTGCAAGTACAGGAAACTCCATTGCGCAGTCTGCGCATACCATAACACTATGAAAGCTGGTATTCCTCCTCCAACACAAGGAGGAGGCTCCTCCTTACTGGAGAGAGAAGCGCAACTGCCGGCTACGGCACATGCGCAAACCCCAGTACAGGAGAGAAGCCCAACGCGACAAGCCCCGGAATCGGGGAGAAGCACGGCATCGGTACAGCTGCTGACTACAACGCATGCACAATCCCCAATACCAGGTAGGAGACAAGTGCCTTAAGCCCCGGCATCGGGGAGGAGGCTCCTCCCCCCATGCCTGCATCCATAGTGCCTGCTGAGAGGGGAAACTCCTGTGGCGGACCTAGTGGGGCCACACTGGGAAAGCTGGATGCGGGGCCCTAAGGGGGACGAGCGGATGAAAGGATGGGGGAGGGGTTTGCGGTAGAGGTTGGCTTAAAGGGGGCGTAATTCCAAAGTGTGGCCTAGGGTGCAAAAAGGTGTTAATCCAGGCCTGTTGCTCACTGTATTGTACATGTGTGTATTGGTATGCAGTTTTCCTTAACTGTTGTGGGAGAAGCTGCAGACCACGTGATCAGATCTGGGACTGTTCAGATCTTAGACTCCATTTTAGAAATAATATGCTTTCAGACACCAGTAGAAACAATTATTTATAGACTCTATTAGACTCTCAGAACAGAGAGATGCTTTATAGACGATGTACTGTTTATTATAAGAAAGATGCCCTATGTTATCTGCACAGAGAAACTACTTCAAATCCTATCTCTAACTGGATTGATATGTAATGTACCTGTATGTTGAATACATGAAGTTTGTGAGTAAATCAACCATGCTATTTGAACAAAAATTCATTTTTGGTCTCTTGAGAACATGTTTTGAAACCAAGATGTTTTCAGGGAGAGTAGATGTTTTTTGGCCAACTGAAAAGAACATTTCCAAAACTCTTCTATATATGGTTTTTTTGTGCACTGGCATACTTTTTCCCCTAACAGTTCAAAGAGATATCTAGGTATATCAGTCTAATAGCTGAGAACCCTAATTGCCTGCATGAATATTGGCGGATATGGATTTTTACCACTAAGGAGAAAGTTGACTCAAGCGAGTTTTTAACTCTTCTCAGGAAGATCATACTTTACAAAAGGTTACGATCTCTAACAAGGTCATGCCGATCTTGAAGAACTCCGATCTTCAAGAAAGGATCCAGGGGTGATCCAGGAAATTATAGGCCAGTTAGTCTAACCTCAGTTCCAGGCAAAGTGATGGAAACCATTATTAAAGAAAAAATTACTAAGCACATAGAAGAACAGGCATTGCTGAAGGAAAATAAACATGGTTTCTGCAAAGGCAAATCATGTCTTACTAACTTGTTAGAATTCTTTGAGGGTGTAAATAAACACATAGATAAAGGGGACCCAGTCGATATTGTTTACCTTGACTTTCAAAAGGCTTTTGACAAAGTCCCTCACCAAAGGCTCCTAAATAAGCTCTTCAGCCATGGAATCAGAGGACAGGTCTTGTCCTGGATTGGAACCTGGCTAAACTGTAGGAAACAAAGGGTGGTAATAAACGGACATTTCTCTGGGTGGAAAGAGGTGAGAAGTGGCGTACCCCAAGGTTCAGTTTTGGGTCCGTTACTTTTTAATTTATTCATCAATGACCTGGATGTAGGAGTAAATTCTGAGGTAGCAAAGTTTGCAGACGACACTAAACTGTTCAGGGTAGTTAAAAATGAAACTGATTGTAAAGAGCTCCAGAAAGATCTCTCGAAATTGAGTGAATGGGCAACAAAGTGGCAAATGCATTTTAACCTAAACAAGTGTAAAGTCATGCACATCGGGGTAAAGAACCCCAACTACACCTACCAATTGATGGGGACAAAGCTTTCCGAGACAAACCAGGAAAGGGATCTTGGGGTTTTGGTGGACAGCTCAAAGAAGATGTCAACCCAGTGCGCTGCAGCAGTGAAAAAAGCAAATTCTATGCTTGGCATGATCAGGAAGGGAATCGAAAATAGGTCGTCAAATGTTGTATTGCCTCTCTACAAATCTATGGTGAGGCCACATCTGGAGTACTGTGTACAATTCTGGTCACCGCACCTCAAGAAGGATATAACGGAACTGGAAAAGGTACAGAAAAGGGCAACAAGAATGATCCAAGGGATGGAGCGGCTCCCTTATGAAACCAGGTTGCAACGCCTTGGTCTTTTCAGCCTTGAAAGACGGCGTTTAAGAGGTGACTTGATCGAAGTGTATAAAATCATGCATGGGATAGAAAAGGTGAATAAAGAAAAATTATTTTCTTTGTCACAAAACACTAGGACTAGAGGGCACTCCCTGAAGCTCCAAGGTAGGAAAATTAGGACTAATAAAGGGAAATATTTCTTCACCCAGAGGGTCATTGGGTTATGGAACTCACTTCCAGAAGAGGTTGTGACAGCTGTCAGCCTGAACAACTTCAAGGCAGGATTAGACAGATTCATGGATACCAAGTGTATCGGTAGTTACTGAAAAGGACATTCAAGTGCCACCTCGGAGTTGGTTGAGGTAGGCAGGATTTCCCTGGGTACTGGTTGTGGGGGTCGGGAGCAGGTCAGGGTTTTGCCCTCCCTTCTGCTCGAGATCCCCGTGTACAACTGGTGGGCCACTGTGTGATACAGAATGCTGGACTAGATGGGCTGAGGTCCGATTCAGCATGGCTCTTATGTTCTTATGTTCTTCTATATATGGTTTTTTTGTGCACTGGCATACTTTTTCCCCTAACAGTTCAAAGAGATATCTAGGTATATCAGTCTAATAGCTGAGAACCCTAATTGCCTGCATGAATATTGGTGGATATGGATTTTTACCACTAAGGAGAAAGTTGACTCAAGCGAGTTTTTAACTCTTCTCAGGAAGATCATACTTTACAAAAGGTTACGATCTCTAACAAGGTCATGCCTTTCCAAAAGATTCCTGGTTTTCCCAAATGGTTCTGAATATCCATTTTCCAAAACCTTTGATAATGATCCTGCTTCAATGCCAACTTGCCACCTTCATGGGAAAGTTTCTAGTTCAGGAAAGTGCAGCCCTTAGGCTGACACCTACCACCCAGGGGCATTTTTGTGAACGCCCCTCTCCCCTTCATTGAAAATATATCCACAGAAGTTTGGTACATTCCTCTCCTTGGACTATTTACTTCCTTGGTTCTAAACAGGATACTGAGTTCAAAATTACTTTTTGGTTAAAAGGCTGCTTCTGGGCTTAAAACAGTCCAGGAAGGGGCAAAATGTAATAACATGTTGCTATCTTGTTATTTACGTAGATTTATTTTATGTGAAAAGATTTCATGGTGGATGTATGTTGCTCCCCCAAAGTCCCCCAAAGGGGACGAGTGCTAACTTTAAACTTGCAGTTGGCTTCCCCAATTCCAAAATGATTTCATTGATGTATACTATGCTTTGCATAAGTACTCCTTTTGAATTTTTCACATTTTGTTGTGTTACATCCTGAAAACAAAATGGAAATTGGCATTATTAATATAAGTAACAGTACTCCCATGCAGTCATGCCGCCCACATGACCTTGGAGGCGTCTATGGACATAGCTGGCTCTTCGGCTTAGAAATGGAGATAAGCATCACCCCCCATCCCCTCCCCGAATCAGATATGACTAAACTTAATGTCGGGGGAAACCTTTACCTTTACCTTATATTCAAGATATTCAACACTGAAACCCCTTCGCAGAAGTATACGAGAAGCTCGGCCTGTCATTGAACATTGAGAAAACCAAAGTGCTCTTCCAGCAGTCACCAGCCAATCCCTCTCCAATGCCAGAAATACAGCTTAATGGTGTAACATTAGAAAATGTTGACTATTTCCACTTCCTTGGCAGCCACCTCTCAACAAGTCAACATTGATACCGAAATACAACACCACCTGAGCTCTGCAAGTGCAGCATTTTTCTGAATGAAGTACAGAGTGTTGGAGGATCGAGACATCCATAGGGAGACCAAGGTGCTTGTTTATAAAGCTATTGTCCTCCCAACCATGTTATATGCCTGTGAAACGTAGACTATCTACAGACGTCACATGCAACTCTTGGAATCATTCCATCAGCGTTGCCTCCGAAAAATCCTGCAAATCTCCAGGAAAGACAGGCAGACAAATGTCAGCATGCTGGATGAAGCAAAGACCAGCAGCACTGAAGCGATGGTCCTCCACCATCGGCTCCACTGGACCAGCCACGTTTTCTGAATGCCCGACCACCGTCTCCCAAAGCAGTTGCTCTACTCCGAACTCAAGATTGGAAAACAGAACGTTGGAGGACAGGAAAAGAGATTTAAGGATGGGCTCAAAGCAAGCCTTAAAAACTGTGGCATAGACACAGAGAATTGGGAAGCCCTGGCCCTTGAGCACTCTAGCTGGAGGTCAGCTGTGATCAGCAGTGCTGTAGAAGTTGAAGAGGCACAAATGGATGGCGAAAGAGAGAAAAGCGCCAAGAGGAAGGCACATCAAGCCAACCCTGACAGGGACCGCCTTCCACCTGGAAACAGATGCCTTCACTGCAGGGAACATACAGGTCAAGAATAGGGCTCCACAGTCACCTATGTACCCACCGGCAGTGCAACAAACTTGGAAGACAATCTTACTCGATCAATGAGGGATCGCCTAAGTTAAGTTATATGACAGTGTGGACTCAGATAATCCAGTTCACAGTAGATATTGTGGGATTTTCTTCCTTGATTTTCTGGGTTATATGGCTGTGTGAGTCGATTCCTAATTACCCACCTTCGGTGGCTGAGCGGGGCCCAGGACCGGACTCTGGCCCATTGCCCAGGCGCTCGCCATTGGGAGATGGTTTGGGCTGGCCCGTCTGTGGTGGTTCTGTGCCGGCGCTAGACGTCTCGGAGATCCTGTTGGCCGCCCGAGTTCCCCCCCCCCCCCCGAGATTTCGCGGTAGGGGGGGCTGGGTGGATGGTCGAGGCCCATCCGAACATGGCGGCCGACCTTGAGGACGCCGGAGAGGACCGGATGTCTTCTCCGGCCGAAGACCGGAAATCGACAGCGAACTTTCACTGGAAACTGCGTCACCGTCCCAGGAAGCGGAATCGATGGCAGAAGAAGAAGAGTCTTCAAGAGAAAACTTCCGGCCCCGCCGAAGAGCATCGGGAGACCAACCGGATTGCCCAGCTTGGGATCGGATCAACGACTCATCGTGATCATAGAGCCCCCAGGACTGTAGTGAACTCTGCTGGTCTCCAACGGCGGAAGAGGACTAGAGAGTTTAACTTGGGGACCTGAAAGACGTTCCACTCTAGGACGTTCTGGAGTTCAAACATTGGTAACTCGAAACATCTTTCGGTGGGTTGCCAGCCCTGGAGTCAGGATGCTGGATCAGCAAGGAGACAGACCTTGAGAGCACAAGGCCCAAGGGTCGGATATGGTCTCCTTCCTCCTCCCAGTCTTGTGATCCTACAGGGCTCCTTGGGAGTCCAGCGGCTGCCTCCCTTTGATGGTCGAAAACTGCCACCATAGGACAACCCTCGGTAGAGGGCCAGTTTGTTTGGACCTTAGTGTAATGATGTCGATTATTTGTGTGTAAATGTTGTATAACATATGTTAAATGTATGTTGTGTTGTGTAGTTCAAAGGAATATTCTATGAATTGTTGATGTGGGTGAGACAGAAGGAGGCTTGGCAGAAGCTCTGAAGAGCTGTCGCCATAGCAACCAGGGCCAGAGCCTTTTAGAATGTTCAAGGTATGAATTTTACAGTTGGTGAAGAGCGGTTGGAAGCCAACTGCCATGAGAGGGGGGAAGAGTTTGTTTTGTTTTAGTTTTTGGGAGGCTGGGACTGTAAGAGAACAGTTCAGTCTTTAGTTGGTCTTAAGGTCTGCAAGAGAGCAGTCCAGTTTTATGGGTGTAGAGACCCTAGTTAAGGACGGAAGAGTCCAGGGGTTAGTGGAAACCCTATAGTATATCCCCATTGTGTTTTGTGTAACAGAATAAGTTTGTGCCTCTGAGGAAGTATAAAACCAATCAAGATTTGTACCCATTTGTGTCATAATAAATTATTTACATCTTAAAGAAAAACACCTCTGTTAGTTCTTTTATTGGTGGTGGCCCTCAAGGTCAGTGGTCCGACAGACAAATGGTGGCAGTGTGGTCAAGTGGTTACTGAGAAATTTAAAGTCTCTGCAATTCAATGGTTAGTGGGGGAGATAGTCTACCCTGCCATAAGACAGAAGTTGCTGAGGTAACTTCGAGGCCCCCTTGCATTTAGGGTTAGCAGTTTGGATTGCGAAAGATTGTCCAGTCTGAGGCCGGTAAACAAGGGGTTGTCACACTTAGGCCCTCCCAGTCCCTATCCCCAGCCCCTATCCCCACCCACTGTTGAATGTATGTGATCCTTATGTGCTTTCTCCTTATTTATGTATTAACCCTGTGTCGCCCCTGTATTAATCTTACGTTTATTGTGTTTTGTGTTATGACTCAAACTGCGTAAACCACTCCGAGCCTTCGGGGAGTGGCGGTATAGAAGTTTGAAACATAAAATTGAAACATAAGCATGTGTGGAAGGGCCCCAAGTCTCCCCTGTTCTGTTTTGTCTCAGGACTCTTCCACTCCACCCTCTATCCCAGAATATCAAGGCAGAAAATCCCACAATATCTGCTTTAACTGGGTTATCGGAGTCCACACTCAGATAATGTGGGATTTTCCGCCTTGATATTCTAGGGATATAAGGGTGTGTGGAAGAGCCCTCAATTGCAACTAGCCAAGATGTTGACTTTTGCCAGAGCAACCACTGCTACACAGATTGTCATGACATCTGTAACAAGTGTAGGATAGGAACCTAGGGAATTCTGCTTGTAAAGCTGAAAAATACAAGCTATTTTACACTGATAACATGAACAAATTCTACAGATTCTGTAGAATTAAACAGCTGTGGTTTAATTATTTATTTATTTATTACTTCAAACTTGTATACCGCCACTCCCCGAAGGCTCGGAGCGGTTTACAGCAGTTTGAGTGCGCAACGGCAACATCAAGACAACATAATACATAATACACAGAGGGAAGAACAAAAGGGTGGGGAGGGGAGGAGGGAATAGGGTAGTGTCAACGGTGATGCCCACTTAGGCACCACCATGCCATCGAACGAGGGCAGGCAGGGAGGTCCCAGCAGGATCGCCGGTACCAGGGCGCCGGTGGAGAGCGGAGACCGCAAACTCCCATGTAGGAGTCTGCGTTGAAAGTCCTGGCCCATCCGCACAGTGTCCTTCATGTCTTTTATAGTAGTCCGATGAGTCCCTCGGAGCTTCAACTGCTTATAGCAGGAGCTCCAGAACGTCCTGGTTGAGAACGTCTCCCGGGCCCTCACCGTTCTCGATGTTGATCGTCCTTCTTCGGTTGAGTCAGCAGGGGGACCAGTTCTGGGAACTCGGTCCCTTCGGCCTCTCCGGAAGGGGGCTGGGCCTGTCCTCCAGTCCATGGTCTGTGGAGTAACATGGATGCTGTCCTTCTGCTTCCAGCGCCGCTGCCTCCTCTTCCGGGGGCCTCGTTGCTCCCTGACTGGGTCAACGCTAGGGGCGGAGTCTTCCGAGGGCGGGACTTCCGGAGGTCGACTGCTTCCAGGTGGCGTTTCTTCCTGAGGCCCCAGCACATGGGATGGCTGAGCGTCTTCAAGGACGCACGCCATGTTGGGTCTCGCCTCCTAAAGGAGGCTCCCCCAGCTTCTCCCAGGACGACGTCGGCGGCAGCAGGCATCGGGGGGGCAGGACGGCGAAATATCAAATTCGGCCAGCAACGAACCTGCTAACGCCGGAGAGTCCTCGGGGTTCGTCGGTCAGCATTCAAGGCCTCCAGATGGTTCCTCCATGGAAGGTGAGTGGCTGGTCTGGGGGTTGTCCCGGTCTTCAGCGCTCACTGTCCTCTTAGAGGTATCATCCTCCGCGACAGCCGGTTCATCTCCAGCATCGGGGGTGGTCTTCTCCCAGTTCTCCTGGTTCATTCCCAGGTCCTCACTAGGAAGGGACCGCGGGTGAGCCTGGTCTGGGTTGGTAGTTGGAGTATCTTCGGCTATAGGGGCAGGCCTCTCCCGGTCCACCTCCACGGTACTGGTGGGAAAGTCCCACGACTGGTCCCACACAAACTCCTGATCTGTGAGGGGGACTCGCGGGGGGTCATCCAGGCTGATGGGTTCCTGTTTCAAGATTGGGAACTGTGCTGTAGGGATCCCCATACAGCACATATCAAGAGTGGACCAGGGATACAGCTGTAATGTATTTTTAAAAACACAAAGTTTAAAAACCTGGCATATTGACCAGTAGCTGGCCACTTGGAGTGCCTCTGGTGTTACTATAAGGAGGTCCTCCATTGTGCATGTGGCAGAGCTCAGGTTGCATTGTAATAGGTGGCCTGTGGTTTGCTCTTCTCCACACTCGCTGCTACTTCCCAGTGGATGTCAGGCGGTGCATGTAGTTTAATGTAACATAAGCACTATATTCAAACACCCTTTTTGGTAATTCTTCAGACTTTATTTTCTCAGATTACAAAAGACTTCAAACATGCTTAAACCAAACAGACACAAGTCTGTTATGCCAGAATTTAAAAGTCTAAACAAGTAAGACATTTTTTTTGTTTTTAAAAAATGCATTAAAAAGAGAGACGCTGTAACTGAACGGATTACAAAATAAATATAGAATTGGGTTGCTGCAAGTTTTCCGGGCTGTATGGCCATGTTTCAAAAGCATTCTCTCCTGACGTCTCACCCACATCTATGGCAGGCACCCTCACAGGTTGTGAGATCAGTTGGAAACTAGGCAAGTGTGGTTTATATACATGTGGGGTAATGCCCAGGGTGGGAGAAAAAACTCTTCGTCGGTTTCAGGCAAGTGTGAAGGTTGCAATTGGCCACCTTGATTAGCATTGAATGGCCTTGCGGCTTCAAAACAAACATTACTAATCAAGGTGATTAATTGCAACGTTCACACTTGCCTCAAACAGACAAAGAGTTATTTCTCCCACCTTGGCCATTCCACAAATATATAAACCCAACTTGCTTAGTTTCCAACAGACTTCACAACCTCTGAGGATGCCTGCCATAGATGTGGGTGAAACATCAGGAGAGAATGCTTCTGGAACATTGCTATACAGCCCGGAAATCCCACAGCAACCTAGTGATTCTGGGCATGAAAGCCTTCGACAACACATCAAATACAGAATTATCAAAACAGATATCTGAGGGGTTAAACATCTAAAGTGTTTAAATATCTGAACAAATATCTGACAGTTTGTATTTTATTTTAAAAGAACTTGAGACGTGTTTGACCATCACTTCTCTCGGGGTCTTTCTCAAATGTTAGGCGACGTTTCTTAAGTTGTGGTAACTGGGCAAATGCTAAACCTGCCAAAGAACAATAAATAATAGAAATGAGCAATCACATGTCAATCATGCCACAATGATGAAGGTTTAGCTTATTAATGTTAAAGACTGTGTCTGCATAAGTATTTGAAACTGGAACCAAGCCAAAACTAAGCACTGATTTCCCTTTCAGAGAGTTTAGCATTACCTGGTACTTAATTCTGCTACTAGATTTGTTAAAGTGTTTCAAATGTTACAGTTTAATTGGCAGCCTAAAATAGAGATTTTTAAACAGTAGTGATCCACAGCAACGCATGGCAGGGGATGGCTACTATTTAGTAAAAATAATTGGGGGAAATATCGTAGGTAGAAAAAATGAGACACTAGTTAAGCAGATTGCTTTTGAAATCATCAGCTTTTCTCCACTTGTTTAAAAATTCCAAGTGATTCCAAACGGAAAATATGCAAAAAGAGGGCAACCTCTGAGGATGCCTGCCACAGATGCAGGCGAAACGTCAGGAGAGAATGCTTCTAGAACATGGCCATACAGCCCGAAAAACCTACAACAACCCAGTGATTCCAGCCATGAAATCCTTCGACAATACATTATGCAAAAATACTTTAAAATAAAACCAATTAACAGTGATAGATAAAATCTGTCTCAGATTATAACAGTGCAAGCATTTAGGGAAAAGGCTTTCATGGCCGGATTCACTGTGTTCTTGTTAGTTTTTCGGGCTGTATGGCCATGGTCCAGAAGCATTCTCTCCTGACATTTCTCCTGCATCTGTGGCAGGCATCCTCAGAGGTTGAGAGGTGTGTTGGAAATTAGGAAAAGGGTTTCTATATCTCTGGAAAGTCCAGGGTGGGAGAAAGAACTCTTGTCTGTTGGAGGTAGGTGTGAATGTTTCAATTGGCCACTTTGATTAGCATTTAGGGAAAATGATATGAGCTTCATTGTTGTTCAACTTTGATAAGGATAATTGTACACATTGTTTTGGGGTTTTTACTATACCTGCTGAAGAATTTTGCTGTTTTTGATTAGATGACAAACCAGGCCCTTTCCTTCCTACACATTTTCCAGTCATTTGAATGTTGAGGTTGAAGAATCCATCCCGGCTTGATATGGGTTTGTAGAAATCCGCAGTGTGGAAAGATGACTTTGCTGTTTGCAGGAATGGGCGTTCATCTCGAAACCTCTCCTCAGACGGAGGCTTTTGACTGTAGTACCCAGTTCCTTCAAATTCTCTTAGAAAATGGCCAGGGCTCTGCTGCAACTGAGAATCTTTATTACAGCCAACGTACCACAAATCTCTGAAATCCTGGGCAGAATGGCATTGCTTCACAAAAGGCTGCTTCTGGATTTCACATACATTTTTAACATCTTGACGGACAGGATTCTTTAACAAGACTGGAATCTCCCGCTTTTGGCCTCCTGCCCCTTTTGAGGGAAACATTCTCTTCTGTGAGACACTTTCAAGGTACGTCTTAGGGCCATTTTGACTGTAGTCTAAATATGGCCTGGAGGCTTCAAGGCTGATGCGCTTCGGCTCTTCTGGATCGTTCTGTGTTCTTCTTCCTGCTTCTATTTGTGTTAGAAATAGGAGATACTGTTGCTTCTCTATAGCGTTCTGAAAAGAACCCATGTCTTCTTTGTATGAGATGGAAGGGGCCATTACATTCTGCCTCCTAATTGATTTTGGTGAAATACACAACTCATTTTGGTGGTAACTGGGATAAGTGCTTCTGCTTTTCTGTACAGGAGAGCATCCTGAATATTCATTAGAAGGATTGGATTCTTGAAAGTTGGACGGCAAGGCCTCTGAATTAGGAAGCTGATAATAGGAGCTGATGGCATAGTCTGTTTCTCCTTCAGGTGGCATAGGTTCTTTTACGGGTTTTGATTTGGGCTGTGGTTTTATGGTGTACATTGATGTGATGTCACTAAAATGCTGGAACAGAAGAAACAGAATCAAGTCCATACAGATCCAGAACATCAGCTCTGATACCAAACAACACAGCCCCCCACCCAGGACCGGACAAAGGTAAAAAATAGTAGTAAGCGAACCTTTTTTTGGCACCCCCTGGGTCTTCAGTGTGGTGATGATGGCGCATGCGCGCACACACACCAGAGCACACATGTGCACAAACAGCTAGTTTCACGCATGCACTATTGGGACCGAGCGCTTCTGGTGGAGGGAGTAGCGAAACGCACTCCCAAGAGGATGAAAAGAACAGGGGAACATTTTGCAGCCGGGGCGGAGCCTCCCACCTCCGGCTGCAAAATGTTCCCTGGCTTGTCTTTTTGGCCTCTTGGGAGTGCGTTTAGCAACTCCCTCCACCAGAAGCGCCCGACCCAAAGGCGCATGCGTGAAAGTTTTGCGCATGCTCTATTAAAACAGAGCGCTTCTGGTGGAGGGAGTTGCTAAACACACTCCCAAGAGGCCGAAAAGGACAAGCCAGGGAACGTTTTGCAGCTGGAGGTGGAGCCTCCCCCCCGCATGGCACCCGCCCACAGCAATGTGCCGAACCTGGCGGCCATGGCCGGACACGCCCTTGGACACGTGGCGCCCTGAGGCGGCCACTTACTTTGCCTCCACTAAGATCTGCCCCCACTCTTTCCGAAAATCTATAAAACACATGGGACCTACAAAGGCAGCCAGAGGGAGATACATTGTATCCACCAACATGGCCCAGATACATGCTATGTTGCTAACGATTCACACAGCTTTTCACTTTCATTATTTTCTGTGAATGTGTGCACCTCACGTATGAAATATAAGGCAAATCAGCCTTATGACACGCTAAGTTACCTTTCTTTCCTTTTTAAATGAAATAAATAAAAGGACATTAGATGCCACCCTTTTCTCTTTGACTTTCCTTTATGGTTTATGACTTTATGGCCTAGTTGGTTGTACTTTTCACCTTCTGTGTTTGATTTTACTTTATTTTGTATCAAATAATGAAAATGTGTTTATGTATATTTATAATAATAATAATAATAATAATAATCTTTATTTATACCCTGCCACCATCTCCCCAAGGAGATTTTTACTGTGTAAAAAAGCCTGCTTTTTGACTGATTCCTTTACACTTGCACATTTGGAGCTTGTTTGCGGCTCGGATTGAACAACTAGCGTTCACTCGCCAGGCGAATACTCTTGCGGCTTTTTGACCAGCTAGCTGAAATCACTAAATTCTGGTGACAGCTCTACAGTGAATTTCTATATATTTAACTTTTAGGGTTGGACTGGATCACGGTTTAAATTTTTCCATTCAGGACCCCTTTTTGGCCTAATAAATATTTATCTGACGCCAAATATATAGGTATATAAAATAAATATAAAATCAAATATTTACTGATATCAAATAAATGTTTGCTAAATGGGCTAATTTTCTTTTTTTATAAGTATAGCTGAAGCATCTTCTGAAGAGTCTACTTTTTCTTCGTGTCAGGAGCGACTTGAGAAACTGCAAGTTGCTGTAATAACTGCACAACAGATTTCTGTAAATGTCTAAAACTGCCACTAGGTGTGACATCCAGGAAACATTTACTGTTGTCAAATTTTGGGGACACCAACATTGAGCTAAAGGGGCCCCATTTGGGATCAGGACCCACGGTTTAAGAAGCAGTGGACTATATGGCTTTCAAGATGCCTTCCAACCCTATAATTCTCAAAAAAAAATCCTAGAGGAATTCCTGCTCTTTGCTATTGTTCCATTTTGGACAATACGAACAAGAGAGTGGTAGCCACTGAACTTTAGGCAATCTTCAAAGTAATTGTCTACCCCAGTTATTCACAACCTACCGCCTTTCAAATCTTTATTTTCCAATTTCACACCCATCCCATGTCACTGAGAGAAAAAGGCTTTAGTCTCTCTAATGTGGATTACATAATTAGCACCCAGAGAGGGATTCCTATAGGTGTGAGGGGAAGATAGTCTGAAACCAAACTAAATGCAAGAGAATCTTCCATTTGCAGCACTCTGCACCACCAGAAACCGGCTCTAGAGAGTTTTCCATCCTTCCTGAGCTGTCCTTTGAGATCCTGGCTGAGTCTGAGGCAAAATCTACACTGCCATATTTAAAAAAATCCAGAATATCTTCTTTGAGTTGGATTATATGGCAGTGTAGATCCAGTCTGAGAGGGAAGAGAGAGATAACTCCTCCTCTTGTTCACTGATGAAAGGACGTACATCACTGAAACCAACGTTTTGAATTCTGGTGAATATGTTTCTTTGTAAATAATACCATGTTCCAAATATTTGTATGGACTGGCAAAGAAATCCTTACGACAGAAGATCGTGTACTAATTATGACATTTTGAGAAGATATAATGGGATTTCACGGTGAGTGAGCAACAACATTACGCTGGCATTCACTACTCTGGCAAATGCAACACGGCATCATTAAGCAAAATTCGAGTGGGGGAAAATGAACGGAGGAACTGGATGGCGGTAGCACTAAACCACATTACAGAGATGCTGTAGTGCCACCAACACTTGTTGTGTCCAAGCAGCTTTGCAAGACCAACCTGACCGGTAGTGACATAGAAATTGGGGCCCGACTTCCGGCTCCCCATGCGGGGACATGAGAGAAACCTCCCACAAGGATGGTAAAAGCATCAAAACATCCTGGGGTGAGCTCCTGACTGTCAGCTCCAGCTTCTCATGTGGGGACATGAGAGAAGCCTCGCACAGGATGGCAAAACATCAAACATCCTGGCATCCCTTGGGCAACGTCCTTGCAGATGTCCAATTCTCTCACACCAGAAGCTCCTGACACGAAAAAGTATAATCTGAGACCCTCTCAATAGGCAACATTTTACAAATGATATGCAGCATTTATTGTGTCAGGAGTGACTTGAGAAACTGCAAGTTGCTTCTGGTGTGAGAGAATTGGCCGTCTGCAAGGACGTTGCCCAAGGGATGCCAGGATGTTTGATGTTTTGCCATCCTGTGCGAGGCTTCTCTCATGTCCCCACATGAGAAGCTGGAGCTGACAGTCAGGAGCTCACCCCATTTCCCAGATTCAAACTGCCTTTTTTTCAGCAGTCCTACCAGCACAAGGGTTTGACTCATTGCGCCACCAGGGGATCCACTATGCAGCAACTGTAGATCAGGCATATTCCAATTACTTTGCATTGTAGTTTTGTATAACTGTGCCAGTGTTAACCCCTTTCTATGGCATTATTCATATGATCAGGATTAATATTTCATTTAAAAGAATGCAACTGGAAGAATGTGACCCTCTGGAATTCTCTACCGGAGGAGATACGAGCACTACCGGGCTTGTTGGCTTTCCGCAAGTCTGTGAAGACTTGGTTATATAGGCAGGCATTTGGTCCCAACTGATGCCTCCTATAGTTTGCCAGCTGCCAACATACCGTCCTGCCATGTATTGCTTCTGCATATTGTTGCTTGCCGGGGTCATTTGTGGGGAGTGGGGCTTTTGGGTATACGTCTTTTATCTGTTTTTTGACGTTTTTATTGATTTTATGTTGTAAACCGTTCTGGGCTCCAGAGAGCGGTCTACCAAATCGAATTTATAAATAAATAAATAAATAAAACTGTACGAACCATTTTAGCCTCTTTTAGGTTTCAACTGCAAGCTAGATATTTTTGCTTTTATGGACTCCTAGAGCTGGAAGAGACCACAAGGGCCATCCAGCCCAATCCCCTGCCAGGCAAACAGAAACAAAGACAACAAAACACAGCAAAACACTATCATGCTACATATGATACGTTGATATACTGTATATCTGACCTTCAAGGCTTTTTCTGGCACTTCTGGCAAAAGTTCCTGAAGTTGGGCAAAAGATGCCGACAGAAGCCACTCCAGTGAAGAACTTTTCTTTAACATGACTTGAGCCACCAGAGGGTTGATGCATGGAAAGGTAAGCAAGCATTTCTCTGCCTTGAAGGGAAAAATACAATTACCTTTGTGATGTTCTCAAGGTGAACTACAGCAGGAGAAAATTTAATTATGTACTGAAGTGAAAGTGTAATTTTTTCAAACTGACATATGGTTACAAAAAGATCTATGTGCTTATAAAATAGTCTGGAATTAATGGAGCACGAATGACTGTAAATATTCGTAATAGACTGCAGCCCAAGTTCCCAGAAACATCTTTTGTTAGGGAAATTACAGGTAGACAGGCACTTATAGATTAATTTGCATTCTGAAAAAGAAAAAAAAATACACTTCAAATGGAGGTCCTATGAAATTTTTCTCATCTCTTCCCGAGTCATTTTCCAGGGTGAACACCCTGATTTTGCGAGACAAATGGGCAGTGCTTTTAGATTCCTACTCATTTGTTATTAGTAACTTTGCTATCTGAGCTATCCAAAAGAAGAAATAAAATCTAGGGACAGGTGATTGGTTAGCAAAGAAAGAAAATAGACTGGGTTTGCAGAGCAGAAATGAGCTTAATGATGAATTCTTCAACAAGCATTTATTTGAAAGGGAAATTATTTTGCTAAAATAAATAAGAAAGAAAAGTATTTAATGATTACTTTGGAATTTTGGAGCAGAAAAGTACAACATCCTACACAACTCAGTCACCCTTTAGCCTCACTGCTTTGCCATTTTTATTAAATTGGTGGTCTGTGTCAAAATTTGATATAAATTGAGTATTCTTTTTTCATATATTTGAAATTTATTTATTTATTTGCGGTAGGGGACTCAGGGCAGTTCACAGAAATACCTTGAAATCTAAAATTGTTAACATGGGTGGCGAAAGTAATGACACTTTTGCTTTCTAATGGATCAGTGTATGCAGCATTTGTTTCCTGCACAAAATTATTATAAATATTGTGTATAAATTTACTTTCAGGTGATGTGTATAAGGTGTAAAGGTAAAGAAAAAGGTTTCCCCTTGACATTATGTCTAGTCGTGTCCAACTCTGGGGGGTAGTGCTCATCTCCATTTCTAAGCCGAAGAGCCAGCGTTGTCTCTAGACACCTCCAAGGTCATGTGGCCAGTTGCGGGAAACGCCTTCGCCCTTTCGCTATGAAACTCCGTTTGCAGCAGCTAGCGACAGTTACTTTACGGCGCACATTCGCCAAAAGTACTTTCTGTTATTATGGACTTCCACCGCTATTTCATGACACACGGACTCTGAGTGAGTAACCTCAGTAACGATATTTCGGACTTGTGAACCTCGTTTTGGTTACTCGTGGGTGCATTTGCACTGTCTCCTCATATCACGCCAGGCTACTTGGACCTGGCAGTGAAGTAACCGACAGGAAAAGAGACTGGGTGTACTTGGAAGACGTCAAGGAGTCAAAAGAGACGGGTATATAAGGTATATTTCAATGGTTTATTCTTCAAATGGTCTTCATATGATAAAGTAAATGTTCATCCAAAAGTCAACTGAGAAGTGGAATGCAAATAGTTGTTGGTCACTATGCGCACTCTCTGGCCATGAAAAGTCCCAAAGGAAATCATAAGTAAATGTCACATCAATAATACATTCTTCATGGGGCGGTCAGAGAGGGGAAATGGGTCAACGGTCTGAGAAAGGCCTCGCCGTTTAAGCCTATAATTAGGCTTCTTCAGAACCCAGGTGTGTGAAAACAAATAATGTGACCATTCCACTGATCCGGGTATCCTAGGATATATAATAATACATATTTTGAGTAACTAGAGCATTTCTAAGTGAATAGCACAGTGCAGCAGTAACAAAACCCGCCAAGTACAAACCCAACAGTACATTCAATACCATAAAGTACATACCAATATTATAAATGCATATACATGGTCATCATCCTGATATGGAGGTGGACGCAGCCACCGGTGGAACCAGACGCCCGGACAAAGGGCTGAGGAGGAGGACCAGCTTAAATACAGAATGGAAGGTAATTGAGTGATATTAATTGGACAAAGGGTTACATCAGAACCTCATTAAGACTTAATTGGTCGTTAAGACCTAAGGGCAACTCAGAAGAAAGGGAATTTATCCAGGCACATTCTCTTCTGCGTAGTAAGAGTTTAACATCTTGGTGTGGTAAAGGGATGATGCGCTCCAGAACCACCACCTTAAAATCCTCAAAGTGGTGTGTGTTTTTGAAGTGGCTATAAAGGGCTGAAAGATTCGTTTCGCGTTCTAAATCTAGAGCGATGTTCTTGTACTCTCACTCTTAATTCACGTCCAGATTCACCTATATAGTATCTAGAACACGTACAGATTAGACAGTACACGACATTTTTTGAGTGGCAGGAGGACCCTGACCTGAGGGTGAAAGTATGTTTGTTGCGCAAGTCAGTAATCGTGGTTTGAGTCGATATATGCTTGCATATGGAGCAGTGTGTACAAGGTACCGTGTGTTGTTTTGTGAAGGGTCCTGGGGTCTCCTGGCGAGGCGTGTGTGAACTAGAAGTTGGCGAAAATTTGTAGTCCTTTTGAAGGCAATCATGGGAATTCTTTCAAGGCCCGGGATGGAATCAACAATGGGCCAGTGTGTAGTCACTATGCGGCGAATCTGTGTTGCGTGAGGAGAGTGGGTAAGAGGCCATACTATGCGGTCGGGCGGGGTTTGGAGCGAGAGGAAAATAGCGAAGATCTGGGAGTATTATGGACTTTCCAAAACGCAGAGTCAAGAACAGACCGGGGTAGCCCTGGCCAACAATTGGGCAGCCAGGTCAGATGCAGAGGATTCAAAATCCTGGTCAGTGGAAGAGTTTCGTTTAAGTCTGGTAAATTGGGAAAATGGGAGGCTATTTTTAAGGGAGGGAGTATGATAAGAGTGGTAATGAAGGTAAGAGTTTTTATGGGTAGGTTTAACAAAATGTTTACATTCAAAATGCCATCGTTTTTGTAGACCGTGAGATCTAAGAAGGTGACACTCTGGGCATCAGCAGTGAAAGTTAACAGGTATATTGATATTTAATTCGTTCTGCCCATGTATTAAAATAATCACTGATGCAATCAAGGTCACCTGGTTTGCCCAAGAGGAAACGATGGCATTTTGAATGTAAATTTTTTTGTTAAACCTACCCATAAAAACTCTTACCTTCATTACCACTCTTATCATACTCCCTCCCTTAAAAATAGCCTCCCATTTTCCCAATTTACCAGACTTAAACGAAACTCTTCCACTGACCAGGATTTTGAATCCTCTGCATCTGACCTGGCTGCCCAATTGTTGGCCAGGGGCTACCCCGGTCTGTTCTTGACTCTGCGTTTTGGAAAGTCCATAATACTCCCAGATCTTCGCTATTTTCCTCTCGCTCCAAACCCCGCCCGACCGCATAGTATGGCCTCTTACCCACTCTCCTCACGCAACACAGATTCGCCGCATAGTGACTACACACTGGCCCATTGTTGATTCCATCCCGGGCCTTGAAAGAATTCCCATGATTGCCTTCAAAAGGACTACAAATTTTTCGCCAACTTCTAGTTCACACACGCCCTCGCCAGGAGACCCCAGGACCCTTCACAAAAACAACACACGGTACCTTGTACACACTGCTCCATATGCAAGCATATCTCGACTCAAACCACGAGTACTGACTTGCGCAACAATCATACTTTCACCCTCAGGTCAGGGTCCTCCTGCCACTCAAAAATGTCGTGTACTGTCTAATCTGTACGTGTTCTAGATACTATATAGGTGAATCTGGACGTGAATTAAGAGTGAGAGTACAAGAACATCCCTCTATATTTAGAACGCGAAACGATCTTCAGCCCTTTATAGCCACTTCAAAAACACACACCACTTTGAGGATTTTAAGGTGGTGGTTCTGGAGCGCATCATCCCTTTACCACACCAAGATGTTAAACTCTTACTACGCAGAAGAGAATGTGCCTGGATAAATTCCCTTTCTTCTGAGTTGCCCTTAGGTCTTAACGACCAATTAAGTCTTAATGAGGTTCTGATGTAACCCTTGTCCAATTAATATCACTCAATTACCTTCCATTCTGTATTTAAGCTGGTCCTCCTCCTCAGCCCTTTGTCCGGGCGTCTGGTTCCACCGGTGGCTGCGTCCACCCATATCAGGATGATGACCATGTATATGCATTTATAATATTGGTATGTACTTTATGGTATTGAATGTACTGTTGGGTTTGTACTTGGCGGGTTTGTTACTGCTGCACTGTGCTATTCACTTAGAAATGCTCTAGTTACTCAAAATATGTATTATTATATATCCTAGGATACCCGGATCAGTGGAATGGTCACATTATTTGTTTTCACACACCTGGGTTCTGAAGAAGCCTAATTATAGGCGAAACGGCGAGGCCTTTCTCAGACCGTTGACCCATTTCCCTCTCTGACCGCCCCATGAAGAATGTATTATTGATGTGACATTTACTTATGATTTCCTTTGGGACTTTTCATGGCCAGAGAGTGCGCACATAGTGACCAACAACTATTTGCATTCCACTTCTCAGTTGACTTTTGGATGAACATTTACTTTATCATATGAAGACCATTTGAAGAATAAACCATTGAAATATACCTTATATACCCGTCTCTTTTGACTCCAGTGAAGTAACCGACGCCACGGTTCCCCGGATTTTGGGACACCTTTTCAGTTGCTTGAAGGTTTATGAACTGAGTGATGGGATTTTCCCATCCTGGATGCCTAAATGCTCCCATTTGGATGCTTAACTGGAGGGTATGAATATTGTATATTAAGGTTATTATTTACGATACTACTCTATGTAAATATTTGATACACTGTATGCACATGTTGGATATTTGATATGCATAGTACAAGGCTGCCCAACTGGCGGCCCGGGGGCCGTATACGGCCCCCAGCCCCTTCCCTACGGCCCCCTAAGCTTTTTAATAAAAAATAAAAATTGAAAAATAAAATAATAATTTTTTAAAAAAAATACCTACTTCCGGGTTTGGAGCAAGTATCGCGAGAATACGCAATCCACACGGGATTTCGCTGTCAACGCGAGATCACGCCGGCGTTGACAGCAAAATCCCGTGTGGATTGCGTATTCTCGCGATACTCTTCGGCTACTCTACTACTGGATCGCTGAGGCCCACAGACGCGATTAGGACCTTCTTTGACTCAGTCGGTCGTCGCCTCTCTCGTCGTCCGGGTACTCCTGGATCCTGCGTGTTTGGAAAAGGTAGGCCGAAGCAGGGGGCTCCTCAGGGGGCTCCTCATTCCCTCCCCCCATCTCCCCTCATGTATTAAATATAAAATTAAATATATTTAAAGATGAAATAAGGGGAGATTGGATACATTAAAATAAGAGGAGAGGGGAGGATGGAATTAAATATATTTAATATTAAAATAAGGGGAGAGGGGAGGATGGAATTAAATATATTTGATATTAAATTAAAATAAGGGGGAGGGGAGGATGGAATTAAATACATTTAATATTAAATTAAAATAAGGGGAGAGGGGAGGATGGAATTAAATATATTTAATATTAAATTAAAATAAGGGGAGAGGGGAGGATGGAATTAAATACATTTAATATTAAATTAAAATAAGGGGAGAGGGGAGGATGGAATTAAATATATTTAATATTAAATTAAAATAATTTAGTATTTTATCCCTGCATTTTATCTCAGTAAAAGATTATATTTGACTGTATGGATGCCCCTTTTGAATGCCCACCCTGCATTTTATCTCAGTAAAAGATTATATTTGACTGTATGCATGCAGGGGCGGGGGCGGGGCAGGGGCGGAGCCGGGGAGAGGGCGGAGCCGGCGGCGGGGCCAGGGGCAGACCCTACGGCCCCCAGGTCATCAGTGACCGGAATTCAGGCCCCTGGGCCGGTAGAAGTTGGACAGCCCTGTTCTAGGGATATAAGGGTGTGTGGAAGAGCCCTCAATTGCGACAAGCCAAGATGCTGACTTTTGCCAGAGCAACCACTGCTACACAGATTGTCATGACATCTGTAACAAGTGTAGGATAGGAACCTAGGGAATTCTGCTTGCAGAGCTGAAAAATACAAGCTATTTTACACTGATAACGTGAACAAATTCTATAGATTCTGTAGAATTAAACAGCGGTGGTTTAATTTTTATTTATCATATCAGGAGTCGACCAAGGATACAGCTGTAATGTATTTTTTAAAAAACACAAAGTTTAAAAACCTGGCATATTCAACGTCCTTTGACCAGTAGCTGGCCACTTGGAGTGCCTCTGGTGTTGCTATAAGGAGGTCCTCCAGTGTGCATGTGGCAGAGCTCAGGTTGCATTGTAATAGGTGGGTTGCTCTTCTCCACACTCGCTGCTACTTCCCAGTGGATGTCAGGCGGTGCATGTAGTTTAATGTAATGTAAGCACTGTATTCAAACACCCTTTTTTGGTAATTCTTCAGACTTTATTATCTCAGGGGAGGGGAGGATGGAATTAAATATATTTAATATTAAATAAAAATAAGGGGAGAGGGGAGAGGGCGCCGGGGGAGAGGGCGGAGCCAGGGCGCGGAGGGGGCGGGGCAGACCCTACGGCCCCTCAGGTCATCAGTGACCGGAATTCAGGCCCCTGGGCCGGTAGAAGTTGGACAGCCCTGGCATAGTACATAAATACAACATATTGTAAGTGATTTATGCTCTTCCATCACTCTGTGCATTGACTATTGCCATATAGGAGTTTTTATATATGTATGTATTTACTCAGAGACCATATATTGCTCATGTCTTTTCTTTGGTTTGCTCTTGCTGTTAGTTCTTTGTTTCCAGACATACTAAACCAGTGAGGCCACATATTGCTGTAATCATAAAAGTAACTAAAACACAATTACATCATAAAAGGAACATATCTTTCCTTTGTAGTTACAATTGCAGTGTAAGCTAGTTACGTTGCAACTGTAGCCCCCAAACAATAAATTACAAGTAACTTTTTATTTATGAGAAGTTATTTCCATGTCTGGAGCTGTTTTCGGTTAAATAGTTCATTTAAAGTAAACAAACCTCTGATGGTAAGACGGAAAGCCAGGCTTTGTCCAGCCACTCCTGAGGATGCCTGTTGGATGTCAACAGCGTGTAGTCAGCAATCTGACGAAGCAAAAATGCTGTCTCTTCAATTCCTGGTGTAAGAGCCACCTAAAATATTGTTTCATTTTCAATTCGTAGCAAATATGATATAATATGACTAACCAAAATGTGGATATGGTAAGAAATAAAAATAATCATATATTTAGAATGAAAATAATAAGGGGCTAGCTATGCAAAGAAACAAACAAATAAACAGCTCAACAACAGTGAAAATAATAATAATAATCTTTATTTGTATCCTGCCCCCTCTCCCTGAAGGGACTTGGGGCGGCTTACAACCAATGAACAAATAAATGATATAATACAGATAGTAAACACATTTTTCAAATGTTGTTATATAGTGTAACCCTTGGGAAGAGTGTATGTGTTGGGAGGTGAGATAATATACAGATTCACAGATGGATTGTCACAGACTCCACTGAATACAGTATGAGATCTCCATCACCTTTTGCAATTCCCTTATCCATATATAAAAAAAAGATTCCACCTAAACATCAGGAAGAACCTTCTGATGGTAAGAGATGTTCGGCAGTGGAATATGCCAATGCCGTGGAATATGGCAGAATCTCCTTCTCTGGAGGTTTTTAATCAGAGGTTGGATGTCTATCTCTTGGGAACTCTTTGACTATGTGTTCATACATGACAAAATGGGGTTGGAATGGATGAAGCTTCTTCCAAACTCTGTGATTCTATGATCTAAACCAAACCTATAATTATTATTGCATGAAAGGCCAGATACAGAGAGTAGCGCATTAACACTGTCAACATCTATCTTTTGCAACACAGTACCTTCACATCAAAGTCCTCTGACTTCTGGGCAAATGGCACCAAGGCAGCATAAATTAAGGCTAAGTGATGAAGGGTCTTGCCACCTAGACTATACCTAAACAAAATACCATATCGTAATACGTTTTTGACATATGCGTTTAGAATTTAAAACAAATATAACATCAATGTTGAGCATTATTATTACCGTACATAAAAAAGCCAGGTTACTGGATTGATGAAGGGCAAGTCTACACCATACCTGCTGCATTGGTCTGTGTTTTTAAACTGTATTTTCGGGCTGTTTTCAAATCTGTTTTGGTTTTTTTTTTTTAGGCTGCTTTGCTGGAGAACTGCGTTTCCTCTTCCCAGGGCATTTGTGCCCACTTTGTGGTGGTCATGAACTCTAATAAAGTTTTGATTGATTGATACACAGTTATATAATATTTGTGTCTGAACTGGTGACCAAAATGCCAGATTTGGCCCACATTGCAGCCCAGCAAGGATACCCTGAGCCACTTCATTTTGTTCAAATTTTAATGCTTTGCATAATTTGCAAATTTCTTAATGAATTCCATAGAACGTGAACTTGAAAGATGGATGACCAAAGACTTATCAAAGCACAGGTTTTCAGTACTTAGCTCAGTCTATTCAGCAAATTTAGTGTTGAATTAAAGTTACAACCTTTTTTTTCTGCTTATGTATCTTTCCAATAATAATGATAGGAAAAAATAAATGTAATAATAATAACAACAATAACAGAGTAAAATAATAAATAACCTTGACTTGAGTATAAGCTTCAGCCTTTTAAAAGGGCTGAAAAACTCATTTTATACTCCAGTATATATGGTATTTCTTAAAATGAAAGCTGAAATGTCAAGGAAAGCGCCCAGAATGTCCACTCTCCATTACAATTACAAGATTGCAATGATCTCAAAATATGCTTCTAAATGTCTTGAGTCAGAATCAAGCAAAGGTTTTGAACTTACTGAGAACTTAGTCTTTCTCTGGAGTATAAAATAATCCAACAGGAGTTATACTGAAGGGACAAAACCATCAGTCTTAACACAATATTATCAGAAGACTTTTCATAATTGAGTTCTTCAACGTTCTGCAATAAAAAAAGCAAATGTCTGATTTTATGTGCAAGTCTGTACCTATCACCAATAATGGTGTAAGGGCAGAGATGTATTCACTCCTAATTCAGTAGAGTACTCAACTCTCTCGTGTTGTTCCTCCCCCCCCCCCTTTTAAATAAAACTGTGATAATTTAATGAAGGTAGGATTTCAAAAATTATATTAGATGTCTATCAAATCATTGTAGAGACATAAAAATGATAATTTTCCTCAGTCTTGGTATATAAGATGGTTTCCTCAGCCCTCCAGAACACATTTTTAAGGCATGTAGTAAGATTCGGGGGAAGGAGGAATTATTTGACATCCTTCTCTACTGCCAATGTCTGGTCTCCATCACAGATAAGCTGCGGTGCCAGCTCGATCAGGTCGGATCGGCGCTGCTTGTATTATTGGACCTCACAGCAGCGTTTGATACTGTCGATTACGATCTTTTGACTCACCGCCTTGCCAGAGCCGGGGTGAGGGGGACAGTCCTCGACTGGCTGTCCTCCTTCCTCCGGAACTGATTGCAGCTAATGAAGAGGATGTCTCCGGGGTTCCCCACTTCGTTGTGGGGTTCCCCAGGGGCAATCCTCTCCCCTCTATTATTTAACATCTATGTCCAACCACTTGCTCGGCTGGCCCGTAGTTTTGGGCTGGTGTGTCACCAATATGTGGATGACACCCAGCTCGTTCTGGAGATGGAGGGCAGGCCTGAAACCGTGCCCGATAATTTCCATCAGTGCCTTGAGGCCGTCACTGGATGGCTGCGAGCCAGTAGGTTGAAGGTGAATCCAGCTAAGACGGAGATCCTGTGGCTGGGTCGCCCAGGTGGGGTGGAGATCCAACTTCCTTCCCTGGACGGCGTGAGACTATGTCCGTCGTCAACAGTTAAAAGTCTTGTCGTCACTCTGGACTCTCAACTGACGATGGAGACGCAAATCTCCGCTGTCAGTAGAGTTGCTTTTTTCCATCTCCGTCAGGTGAGGAAGTTGGCTCTCTACCTTTCCCGTCGCGATCTAGTCACAGTGGTCCAAGCCACGGTCATCTCAAGACTGGACTACTGTAATGCTCTCTACATTGGCCTTCCTCTGCGGGTGATCTGGAAATTGAAACTGGTACAGAATGCGGCAGCTCGACTGATGGCTGGTGTTCCTATGGCCAGCCACATAACACCCGTTTTGCGCGAGCTGCACTGGTTACCAGTGGAATGCCGGATCACTTTCAAAGTGTTGGTATTGACCTTTAAGGCCTTGAACGGTCTGGGGCCAGTGTACCTTAGGGACCGCCTCATCCCATACTGTCCCACTAGGCCACTACGTTCAAAGTCAGGCCAACTCCTGGAGGTTCCAAGTTTCAAAACGTACCATCTAACGGCCACAAGACGAGGGGCCTTCTCGATAATCGCCCCCACTTTGTGGAATGCACTGCCTTCCGGGGTTCGTGCCCGTACAGATCTGCTGGCATTCCGGAAGGCGTGCAAAACCCTCCTGTTTCGGCAGGCTTTTGCGGATTAAGGCTATGAGTCTCAGGCTACTTCGTCCTCTTGTTGTATATAACTCCTGATGAATTGTATTTTCATCTGTTATCATCTGCTTGCTGTGTATTTGACCGTGTTTCTATTGTGTTTTATATTGTGCTTTTAAACTTTGAGTCCACTGTTGTAAGTCGCCCCGAGCCACACCGGGAGTGATGACTGACAAGTGCAAATAATAAATAAATAAATGACAAAAAACTGACTCATGGAATGGAAAGAACCGATAGCCAAAGTGAAGAGGAAAAGAAAATACAAGGAAGTAAATCACGCCATCTCCATGATCGAACAAATAGAATCAAAGCCAAAATGAAATCACAACTGTTCCTGGAGGGAGGAGGGGAGAGAGGGATGGGGGAGAATAATAATGAGATAGGTATAAGTACGAGACTAAGATGGAATGAGAAAGGAGCAGAAAATGAGTTATACCAGATAGCTATGTATGTAATTTCTTTTCCTTGTATTACCTGCATAACAAGGGCAGTACATTCATCTATAGTCATCACGACATAGCGCTCTGTGCTTCCAAAGAACTGTAATGCCTCGCAGCAGCTTCGCTCAATAAATGTAATATTGTACCTAGATAGAACGTTCCCTATTAGTTGACCAAGCACAGCATTGCAACAGTCCATCCAAGTTCTCTGTTTTATTCTCAAGGCGATCCTTGAACTCTGGGTGCTGAGCTCTAGGAAGGCTCCCCTCCCATCTTTTGCACTCGATACATTGTATTTCATCACATAACAGTCGTCATTGTATAATAGTCACAATCCCCTTTTTGGGTCCCAAAATCAATATTTTCCCTTTCCTTGTGTAATCATCGCATTAAAAAAACACTCGGAAATTGAGCCCTCTTTCTTAAAATAATAATAAAAAAATAGAAACCAGTGAAGCTGAAAACCCCCAGAAATTAGCAAAACTAAGGTACATTTTTTTATTGTGTAATAATTGCACCCCCTTTTAAAGACAAAAATGCCATTTAAATGCAACCATATGCATTTGAAATATGATTGGCACCTGGTCATTCTCTCCTAACAACAAGCTGGGGCACACAGCTGCCTTGGTACAGATGCCACGGCTCTTTTATAACAGGCAAAAGGCACAGCAATGATGTCCAGATAGACCATAGAAAATCTCATTCCTGATGGACTTACCTATAAAAAGTAGGACTACTGTAGCACAAAAAGGACACTGACAGCAATGACAGGGAAAAGCAATGATACAATAGTAACCTTCTCTGCAGCTTCACTACTTACTGGGATTCCAGTATCTGCAGGATCTCTGGAGTGTTGAGAAGTCCCTCGGATGTCAGAAAAACATAGGGAACTGGTACATTCAAAAGGACACGCCAAGAATGATCTGGAAAAGCCTCGTCTGAAGAAAAAACTTTATGAAGATATACTACTATCATAATTACGTACAATTTACTTGTAATCCATCTGTGGCAGTGCCAATTTCACTCTGGATTTAATGCCCATCCCTCCTGCAGCTGCTCTGAGTTGATACCAAATTAGGAAGCATAAGTATAGCTCCTGCTCAATTTACTATTCTCACAGTAGCTGGATTTAACACTGCCATATTCATTCATTCATTTATTTGCAGCATTTATATTCTGCCCTTATCACCCTGAAGGGGGCTCAGGGCAGATCACAGAACACATGTACGGCAAACATTAAATGCCATTAAACAACCAGGACAGACAACAGATAGAGGTATATGTCGACATTTTTCCCAACTTCGGCATCCTGGAGGTTGTGCTTGATTCTGGCCACAGGGGGGTGCTATCGTGCCATCCTCTATGATGAAGAGCCCCTGATCACAGATGTCTTCCTTTCTTTGATCCCTCGTATTTTCTGGTACTTCCCAGGATCTGATCGCAGATTATCTGCTTTGACCTGGATTATACGAGTCTACACTGCCAAATAATCTGGGATCAGATCCTGGGATATAGTGAAGTAGATCCAGCCGGTGTCATATCCACTATAGCAGATCTTTGCTATGACTGATAGAACTTCCAGCTTTTAATTGTACAAGAAAATAGCCAGGTTCATAATCAGAAATGCTAACTGTGAGGCAATATGGTCTTGTTCACTATTTTTGACAGTTATCTGTGTCCCCATGACCTAAACTGTTATATGCTATCAGGGAAGTTCTTAAATTTCATAGTTGTTAAAGACTGGATCAAATAAAACAAATAGTGTGCTTCTATTAGCTGTAATATTAAACAAGTCAAACTAGCTGAGTTCACAGTTGTATTATGTGTTTCTTTTCTATCCCAGAACCATTTACAAAGAGGGCAGCAGATTTTCTTTGGAGCAAACCTAACAATTCTTATATAATTATTCCACCCATATAATATCATAAAGATTGACCTACCGATTCCAGCTGCTTCTGGGAGAACAGTTTTGAAAGTTATATAAGAAAGACCCAGATTTTTGCAGAGATCTATCCAGCAGGAATTTTTTGAATAGTTATACTCCACCACAAGTGAAAAATGAGTCCATGGGAAATCAGGTCCAATATGCTGATTACGTACAACAACACAAGAATATCTTTGTAAACTAAAAATAAAACATCAAGATTTTTTAAAATGTCTCTCTTTAGTTATGTTCTACATTTTTTTTTACAAAAACTTCATGAACTTTAGGCCGTTTGGCAATAAACAATGAACTATACCCACCTACTTATGACATTTTTGTTCTCTAACAAAGTTCCTCTTTTCTCTGCATGCAAACACCCAATTTTCAAGCCTATTTATAGACAGAGAGATACTGTTAAACAATGTCATTCCTGAAACTAGTAAACTGGAAAGCTTTTTGTCAATTTACATTAAATGTGAGAGAATAAATGATTAATATTTAAATGATTACTTGAGACATTGTGTCCAACGATACAGACCGGACAGACCGTTACAATCCAGCAAGAAGACCATCATCTCCACTCAATTCAGGGTCAACTGACACCTTAAAGCCACTAGAGAAGGCATATTTTCGGAGGTGGCTCTGAAGTTATGGAACCCACTTTCAGAAGTTAGATTGGTGCCCACCCTGATATCATTTAGAAAGGTGTAAAGACTTTCCTATTTGTAAGAGCCTTTAGTTCAGTGGTTCCCAGAGCCGGCCTTTGCGATTCCGCAATGTAAGCGGCCACGTAGGGTGCGACCGGCTGGGCGGGGCGTCACTGGCTGGGAGGGGCGCCGCCGCGCCACCCTGCCTCCGCCGGCACCTCGCCTCCGCCTCTGCCGCTGCTGCAGCCCGGCCCCATGCGCCGGCTGCGGCGCGCCTCCCAAAGCACGGACATTTCTGCGCATGCGCGAATGTTCACTGGGTCCCGAGCGCGCCTGCGCGCTGGCTCCAAAGCCACAGGCGCTCGGGACCCAGCGGACATTCGCGCATGCGCAGAAATGTCCGTGCTTTGGGAGGCGCGCCGTAGCCGGCGCATGGGGCCGGCTGTGCAGCAGCGGCGGCAGCGGAGGCGGGACCGAGTGACGCGGCGGCCGGGGGGGGGCGCCAAAATTTTCTTTGCCTACCCCCCTGGAAAAGGTCAGGCCGGCCCTGGTGGTTCCCAATCTTTTTTTGACCAGGGACCACTTGATCAGGGATCACTTTGACCAGAGACCACTCTCCAACATTAGCACCAAAAGGATTAAGAATCAGTTTTTGCTCAACTTTAGATTCAATTTGGTTATTTAGGGTGCTGATTCTGAAAATTGCATTGGAAAGACCACATCAGCTCTAGTTTCTGATACAGAACATATGCCATCCAGTAGTCGCCATCTACTCATCTACAGAAAATAATATTTGACAATCTAATGTGGTAGTAGTAATCTTTCATGGGTAGTCAGCCTCTCCCCTCCCGACATCCTCATTGCCTCGGCACTATAAGAGGGCTCTCATTGCCGTGTGGTTTTGAGGCAACGGTGTAGTAAGGGTGAGGCCGCGGACCATATTTTCGTTTCCTGCAGACCACTGATGGTCCACAGATCACAGTTTAGGAACCACTGTTTCAACTGAACCCAGCTGTTTATGATCGTATGCAAATTTTAATTCTGTTTGTATCCTTTTATTGCTTATAATTTGGATGCTAGGGAGCATTTCCTGAATGTAGACAACTGTTTTATCTATGATGTACATTTGTATATTCTCTTCTGCGTTTGTATATTATGCAAGGGTGAGGTGGACTTATGAGTGCCAAACCTTGTTTTGGGTTTTAAAGGGTGTGCAAAAGCTGAAACTTTTGCCAAAAAAAGAGAAAAGAAATCAGATGTTGTGCAAACAATAATAAAATGCTTACAGAGGAAGTTCATATGAGTGCACGTGAATTATCTATGAACTTGCAATTAGCTCCGACCCTTTGGAACTCACTGCCCGCCGACGTTTGCGCCATCCAGGACCTCCTCCCTTTCAGGAAGGCTTGTAAGACCTTGTTGTTCCGGCAGACTTACGGATCCGGATAACCTGCTGTGTTCCTAGCAGTCTTGAAATATTGTCTGCTGCTGTTGTGCCTAACGCGCAACCTACTGTCTCTCATATGCTGTTTTAATTGTGTTTTTAACTTGATATGCTTGCATTGTGTTTTATGATGTGTTGTTTTATTGTGTATGATTAATCTGCTGTGAGCCGCCCCGAGCCCTTGGGGGGGGGGGGGTAGACAAATTCGAAGAAATAAATATAAAAAATAAATTACCTGAAATTTTAAAAATTAAGAAATTTTTCCTATTGTATTAAAGAGGTTGCTGCAGAAATGTGTACTGAGCATTAAAAAGCGATCCCATGTGCACACACAAAATAGTTCCCTAACAGTCACGGCAACTTCAACAAAGATCATTACACAGTATAAAGTGATACAGGCTTAATTATAACATTATGTAACAAAATTTGAAATTCTGGGAGCTCAAGCCCAAAACATCAGAACCACTTTGGGAGCCATGTCTCTAATGCAAAATTGGCAATCTAGCATCCTTTTCTTATTAACTATAACACTATGTAACAAAATTTGAAAAAATATGTTCCTGGTTTGAAAGTGTTATTTCCAGTTTAATTGTGTAGTGTTTACTTAGAAAGTAGTTGTTACACTCCAGAAACTTTGTTTTTGTGACTGCCACAAACTATGTTGAATTAGCTGAGACTCAATGAGACATTAGTTGAAAAACTGTAGCAAAATGTGCTGCACGATGTCCCACAAAAAACAAAGTTTGTTCAGTTTAATAAACTTTTTCCATGTTTTTATGATGGAGCCAATTAGGAAGTGACATTTATAACCTTGGAACAAAAATTGTGTTACATTGTGTAATTTAATTTCAAAATGTAACTAGAGAGAAATTAGCAACTGCATATAAATATATACCTTTGTATAAGTGTTCTAGACAAAATCATATAATAATTACTATAAGGTATTTATTTATTTATTTATTCATTCATTCATTCGGTCTATTTCTATACCGCTTTTCTCCAGGCAGACCCAAGGTGGCTCACAACATCTTAAAATTGGGAATTGCAAAATCATTTTATTCATATTTTATGTGTTTGGAAAATCTGGAAGTGATTTATTGTGCAACTGCAAACTCACTCAGTGATGAAGCAACATCATGGTGGACTTCCATGAGAATGGTTAAAATCTTAAGAGTTGCACAGTTCTTCTTGGTACGGACACTGAGAGGAAATGTGTGGGCTGGAAAAAGTTAATTTGAGCTGGTGCACTAAGGTGAATGTATGATCAGCTTTTGAAACTGTTTTCAGTCAAATCACGGGTAGGAAGAGTGGCTATTCTGGTGTTTTCTGGCTTTATACAAAGATGGGTTTGCAATGCCAGAGTATGCTTGTAGGACCTCATGCTGTAATGCCCATAGTCTTAAATCATCTGTCTGCGTATGCTCAGTTTGTTGGTAAATAAAGTCATGCACAAAATCCAATATGTTTCCACTCAAGGGTCTTTTCATCCAAAAAGATATTGAGGCCTAAGAATGTTTGCTACTTAGGGAAATTGAGGAATCTGTAATACTTAGGGAAGTCAGGGAATACCATTTCAAGACAGGTATATACAAGCAAACAAAAGTCTAACTATAATTTCCAATAGAAAAAGTATCCTTTACCTTGCACTGTACTAACAATGTTGATAAGGTCAGCTATTTCTTCATCGAAATCCATTCTAGTCACAATGACCACCTGACATGTTGCATATAAAACAAAATTTATCTCTCTTTTTAATGCTTTTACTTTAAAAATTAAAAGTAATTTAAGACATTATTTTGACATTAAATTGGAATTATTGAGACACTGTTTTGAGCATATTACTATGAGCAAACGATTCATCACTGATAATTTAGAAGAAATTTGAAAGTAGGTTATAGAATGTGAAAAATGTGAAACTAACTTTAAGAAAAATAAATGATGTTACTAAACCCAAGTTCGATCCTTTGCTAATACAGGGAACTGCCTTATGCCTTACTAAAAATAGGGGAAAAAACAACACATTTAATATGTGTTAATATTGTGGTGAAGTCAGATGCAAGTACTTTTTGGGAAGAACAGCCTCTGCTACAAACCAACCGTATTATTAAACAGAACAAGGCAGCCATCTCTAGTAGAAGATTTTAAGCATCATGAAAGGGCAGCAATTTTACAATTATTCATTCCAGCATAAATCTAATTGTCAGCCAGATAGGACTAACAACTGAAAAACTGCCAATGTGGTTTAGTTGTTTGAGTGTTGGGCCCATTGTGTCAGCTTGGCAAAGCCAAATTCCTTTAGTCTCAGAAGAAACACAAGCAAGTCTCATTTGAACAAATATTGCTGAAAATAAGTGTGATAGGGTCCTCATAAGTTGAAAACATCCTGCGGCTCCTCCACGATGACATGATGGCAACAGTCTTGGACAGCAATGGTTTCCAAAGTGACCCATTTAAGGTGGAATCAGGTGTTAAACAGGGATGTGTTATTGCCTTATTCTCCATCTTCATTGCTATGATACTTCACCTTGTTGATGGGAAGCTTCCCACCGGAGTGGAAATCATCTATTGGACAGATGGCAAGCTATTTAACCTCAGCAGACTGAAAGCCAAAAACAAGGTCACAACAACATCTGTTACAGAACTCCAATATGCCAATGATCACATAGTCTGTGCACATTCAGAAGAAACAATGTTCCTATGCCATCAACTCCACTCCACCGGCCACATTGTCTGAATGCCCGATCACCATCTCCCAAAGCAGTTACTATACTTCTAACTCATGAATGGAAAACAGAATGTGGGTGGAAAAGAAAATATATTCAAAGATGGGCTTAAAGCTAACCTTAAAAATTGTGACATAGATACCGAGAACTGGGAAGCTCTGGCCTTTGAGCGTTCTAGCTGGAGGAGGTCAGCTGTGACCAGCAGTGCTGCGGAATTTGAAGAGGCACGAAAGGGAGGGTGAAATGAAGAAATGTGCCAAGAGGAAGGTGCATCAAGCCAACCCTAATCAGGAACACCTTCCACCTGGAAACCAATGTCCTCACTGTGGAAGAACATGTGGGTCAAGAATAGGGCTCTACAGTCACCTACGTATCCACCGCCAAGACACTACGTTTGGAAGGCCATCATACTCAGACAATGAGAGAGCGCATGAAAATGATTTTTGTTGATCCACCTCAGGCAGTTAAAATGCCCTGGGATAGCCCTTCTAGGAGCTCTTGATCTTACTAGGAAGAGCTGCACTTTGAGAAATTTCATGTACACATCTAAGAATTAGAAATAATTTCATTAAGGTCACAAGTTGGAGTCGCACATGTCTGCTATTACTAGCACATTCTGCACATTCTAGGAGTTGTAGCAAAATAATTTCCAGTAAGTAAGAAGGACCCCATTTCAAAAGACAAGCTGGAGCCCTCTGATGCTCCAGATCTATTCATGGGAACACATCCCTTCCCTAAGTATTCTTACTCTATGTATCATTTTGTCTGTCATTTACAGTAATAAAACCATACAATGATGTTCATCAGATGCCAACCTTTTAATATAATTTACCTTATTCTGATCATTTGTATTGCTGTGCAACCACTTCGAGATTTGATGCTGCAGCTCTGTTATCTTGGGATTGGTTTCATGCTTCTGAAGAGCAAACTGCACAATCTTCAACTGTCTCCAAATATTATCCAGGCTAGAGCCTAGGAAGTCCTTATAGCTATCTTTTGCCTTGGACAAATATCCTAATTAAAAATAAGCAGATTAAGAATACATTTTATGATTTTTCACTAGGCTTTTTCCCCACATTTCCTAATATATCCCTACACCTTTCCTGCAAGTAACCTGATAATAAAATAATATTTGGTTGAAACGATCAAACTACATTTTACAAATATACAAACTATTTTACAACAAAAATGTGAAGAATACCAACAGATGTTCATATTATGACAGAGTGTCTCTAATAACTCCGGGAGGACCATTAGGCCTATGGCGGCCTTGCAGCGTTCCCCCGTCCCTTGGCCTGGCTTTGTGGATCTAGAAGCGGGGACCCCCACTCCCCCGGACGTCAGCTTGGACTGCCCCCAGGCCGAATGGTCTGGCCTCTCCTACCTCCTCCCCGAGCTTGCTCAGCTGGCCGAGCAGCTGGTCGCCAGTTTGGAGGAGGCGAGAGAGCTAGGCCTGGCGCTGGCGTCGCTCTTCCGCAAGGAGAGCTGCAGCCGCCCAGATCCTTCCCGGAGGCCTGGGGAGACAGCGACCGAGGGAGCACCAAGCTTGCCTCACCTGGGAGAGGAACAACAAGAAGGCAAGGCGAGCCTGGCGACTGTAGCTGGTTCCCTGAACGGGGCCCTCCTGAGCCTGCTGGGCTCGCCGACCTCTGAGACCTCCGGGAGCAGCGAGAGCGGCTGGAGGAGAAACCTGCCGAGGCCCAGGGGCCCCCGCAGCTTCAGTCTGACGGCGAGAGGGACGGCTGGGGTGGCCTCCCCTGTGAGGAGGGGCTCCCAACCAGAAACGGGGCCATGGCGGGAGCCGTGGAGTTACCCTGGTGGAGCCATGGCGGGCATTGGGGTGCCGGACCCCCTGCATTTGGGGCAGAGGGTGTGGGCCGAAGTCCCCAAGATGGCACCGAGCCTGACTCTCTCAGCGTCCTCAGCCCCACCCCTCAGGCCCTCCCCAGGGCTTTGTCCATGCCCCCTCTGATTCAATTTCTGCCTCTGACTCTGACTCTACCTCTAGCCGTACGCTGCTGGCAGGCTCTCCATCTGAGGTACTCAGTGTTTCCTATGTTCTATCTAAGGCCCCTGGGGAACCCCGCCCGCCCGGGCCTGCCAACTAACTCAGATCCCCATCATCTCCACCAACCTCCGAGGCCTCGCTCCACCTGGAAATGGCCGGAGAAGGAAGAACAGGATGGGCCAGGCAAGACGCCAGCGTCGGGAGAGAAACGGCCAGTTACCAGGCCAGCCACACCCTCAGACACCTCCCCCCCCAGTCGCTTCCGCTGGAGTTTCCATCAATGCCAGCAGCCCGGGACATAGTACCGTCACCACCACCGACACATCTGAGCCCAATTCTGCCCCCATCGCTCCGGCCCTCCCCCACCATTGCTGGACCGTCTGGGCTCCCACAGACCGCCATTCGGTGGTCTGGGTCAACTCCCTCGCAGAAGAGGGAAGCCCAGAAAGCACCAGAGTAGGTCCTTCCAATCACGGACCTTCTGGGGTGGGCTTCAGCCGGAAGGAGCGCCCCAGATCCGGCCACCGGTTCGGCTTCTACTAGTGACACCAAGAGCTCCTGTGAGGGCCAGAATAGACAGCTGGACAGGCCGCCCTCAAGGACTAACCGAGGAAGGAACTACCTGGTGGCGACCAAACCCCGTCACCCACCACTCTGGTCCCTCAAATGTCGGGAGGACTGGGACTATTGGACTGCCAGCTGAACCGGTGAAGAATGGCCAGGGTCCCTTACTGGCTTCCCCTTTTCATGGGGTGTGCCGGAAGTTAAACCCCCTGCCGACCTTTACCACCCAAGTTCGCTAGGTATTTCAGTGATCTCGGGAAGGGTGTGTCTGGTAGGCGCAGGCCAAATGCGAGATTAACTGCGAGATCCGGACTGAGTCATAGAAGGACTCGGCCCGGCTCTGACCTGCGTCCTATCCCTAAGCACGCTGTTGATAGACATCAGCTATCCCCCTTCCCACTCTGGTGCTGGTTAACGCCCGATCCATTGAACAAGACCGCCACTATCAGGGAGTTTTGTGAAGACCTCAAGCGGACCTTTTCTGTATAACAGAGACCTGGCTCCAGGAGACGATACCACCTGTCTCCAGGAAGTGGTTCCCCTGACTACGTTGCCAAGCACCAGAACAGGAACGGGGACGGGGGGTGTGGCAATACTCTCCGTGATGGATTGCACCTTAGGGCGTCCCTGCGCTCACCACCTCGGGGCTTGAAAGTGCCGGCCTGGTGTGGGAGTCTCAGGAGAGCCTGGCGATCTTGCTGGTGTGTGTGCGCCTAGCGCACCGGCAGAGAGCCTGGCGCGGCTGCTGGAGGCTGTGTCGGAGTGGGCATTGAGGTTTCTAGACTTATTGTTCTGGGGGACTTCAAGTAGTCCGCGCCGGCGCAGCCTCTGTTCCATCTGCAGCCGCGGACCTAATTTCGACCATGGCGACATTAGGCCTCTCCCTCTGTAACTCGGGGCCACGCCCTTTTCGGCAGGGCACACCCTCGACCTGGTATTTAGCGGGAATCAAGTGGACCTAGCCTCCGTAATAGAGGTTCCATGGTCGGACCACTGTGCCCCCTAAGGATCTGGGTTGAGCAACCGCCCCTCCATGCAAGGGCGCCAAACAGATTTTGGGTTCGCCGAAGAGACTTATGGAACCCGAAGGTTCCTGAATGCTCTGAGGATCTGGAATCTATCAGCGTCTCTGTCACGAGCAGGTTCAAGCCTGGAACACCTCGTTAGCCAGAGCTCTCGACGAGATTGCCCCTAGGCGCCCTCTCCGACCCCGCAAACATCGATCCCCTGGTATACAGAGGACCTCAGGTCGATGAGCGGGAGAGGGAGACAGCTAGAAACGCGTGGAGGAACCTCCGTGACGGAACCTCAGTATCAGCTTATAAGCTATTTAAAGATACTTATGAGCGTGCTGTCAAGGCAGCCAAAAATGTGTACTTTTCTGCCTTGATAGCGTCTGCTGCTCACGCCCGGCTCAATTGTTTAAGGTAATTCGGTCTTTGACGGCGGTCCCTACTGTCCCAAAAAGCAGCGATCAGACCCCCGCCGGTGCTTTCCAAACTATTTCACAGACAAGATTCTGAATCTCCGCCGGGACCTTCCTGCCACAATTGATACAGTAAGAGAACTTGAGACCCCATGGCCCTCCGCCCGGGCCACCCTCGACGGTTTTTCGGCCACTGGACGCCAGATGCTGTTGATAAGATTGTGGCTGCAACCAGGCCTACCACCTGCTCCCTCGACCCGTGCCCCCTGGCTTGTTAGATCCTGCCTGGAGGGGTTCGTCACTCTGTTGAACATCGTAAAAAAGCTCCCTTGAGCAAGGTCTTCCCAGAGTGCTTTAAAGAGGCGGTGGTAGCTCCATTACTGAAGAAACCGTCACTAGATCCTGCGGTTCCCTCTCAACTACCGACCAGTGTCGAACCTCTCGTACCTGGGCAAGGTAGTTGAGAGGGCAATAAATGGAGCAGTTGCAGTCCTTCTTAGATGATGCAACATGGCTAGACCCCGTCCAGTCCAGCTTCCGTTCGGGGCACGGGACGGAGACAGTCCTGGTCTCCATCACAGATCAACTCCGCTGCCAGCTCGGCCAAGGCGGGTCTGCGCTGCTTGTGTTATTGGACCTCACAGCAGCGTTTGACAGTCGACCACAATCTACTGATCCACCGCCTGGCCATGGCTGGAGTGAGGGGACAGTTCTTAAACGGCTGACCTCCTTCCTCCACCAGCGGTCTCAGGCGTGTGAGGAGGCGGGGTGGTCTCGAGGAGGCTCCTCATTAGTTTGTGGAGTTCCATGAGAGGCCATTCTCTCCCCTCTGTTATTCAGCATCTACATGCAGCCGCTTGCACAGCTGGTGCGGAGTTATGGGCTGGAGTGCCACCAAATGCGCTGGCGACACCCAGCTCATTCTGAGATGGAGGACAGGCGGGATCCATCGATAATTTCCAACACTGCCTCGAGCCGTTGCTGGATGTCGCGTGCCCGGTAGGTTGAGGGTGAATCCGGCGAAGACGGAGATCTTGTGGTCGGGCCGCTCGGGTGGTGTAGATGTCCAGCTTCCGACCCTGGACGGTGTGGCGCTATGCCCATCGCCTTGTTAAGAGCCTGGGGGTCCATCTGGACTCCCAGCTGACCATGGGGCCCAGGTCTCCGCGGTCAGCAAGGTTGCTTTTTTCATCTCGACAGGCTCGGAGGCTGGCCCCTATATCTCCGGAATGACCTGGCCACGGTGATCAAGCTACGGTCATCTCAAGGCTGGATTACTGTAACGCGCTTTCGTTGGCCTTCCTTGTCGGCCCCGGAAGCTCAAGTTGGTGCAGAACACTGCCGCCCGGCTCCTGTCTGGAACCCCAGCAGGCCGCCACATCACACCTGTTTTGCAGGATCTGCACTGGCTCCCAATCGAGCACCGGATCTCCTTCAAGGTGTTGGTTCTTACCTTTAAGGCCTTGCATGGCCTGGGGCCAGCGTACTTGAGGGACCGACTCATCCACACTGTCCCCGAGATCACTACGCTCCGAGGATGCTAATTTGTTAGAATACCCTCGGCGAAATTGGCTAAACTGACATCTACTCGCGGAGGCGTTCTCCGTTATAGCTCCTCGCTGTGGAACGCCCTCCCGGCTGGAACATGAGCTATAAAGGACCTGCTCCCGTTTAGACGCGCCTGCAAAACTTATTTGTTTAAGCAGGCCTTCGGTGAGTAGGTCCTGCCCATGTTCCGCTTTAGCCGCTGTAGCACCCATGGGTTCGTTCGTGCCACTGGGAGGGGGTGAGGCGCCGGGGGTCCCGATGCCATTGGGACCCGCACAGGCTGAAGGGGACTCGGAGGGCGAGTTGGAAGGCCCCGAGCAAGATTGGGCAGCTGTGCCTTTGCCCAGTTCACCTGTAGAGAGTTTAGCATGGGATCTCGAGTGGGAGCATTCTCCCGGGAAGGAGCGGACCAGGTGGAGATGGGAGGCAGCGAAGCAGATAGCGGAGATAGTTATGAATTCCCAAAACGGCCGAGGTTCCCAGGACCTGGCCGAGCAGCAGATGGAGGCCAGCGGCTGGGAAAGTTCGGAGGAGGCTGCTTCTCAAGGAGATAGCGATACTGAACTGGAAGAGCGGGGCCGTTCCCATAACAGACGCAGGGACATAGAGCAGGGCAGGAGGAGCTGGCATCTGTCCCTAGACCGTCACCGTTCGGAAAGTAGAGACTGGAGACGCCGGGCCCTAGATCGTCGAGGGGCCCGGCCGAGAGGATTAGAAACGGCCCGTGGGAACTGATCCTCAGTTCTCCGGCCACGTCTGAGCTGAAGGGCGTGAAAGCGGAGTGAACCACGGGCCTAGTTTGGCTCGCCTTGGACCAAGACCTTGCCTTGTTATTGATTCGCATTGCTGCGGATATCCTGAAGTCGGTGATTGTGACAGCCGCTGTCCTGGGGTGTCACGCTATCTAATTTCTGAACTGTACCTGGGGGTTTTGTATTTTGCTGTTTTAACTGTTTAATTGTCTTAGATGTTTTATCGCATTGCTTGTGTGTAGTTGTACCTTCGGTTCCTGTGAGCCGCCGCGAGCCTCAGGGAGTCGGCGGCATAGAAACCCGAATAATAAATAATAAATAAATAATAATTAACAATAGGCTTGTAAACATATTTTAAATAATGCTGGCATAAATTTATTTATAGCTATGCCTTTTGGAAAATAGAAATCTCCAGAACCTTTGTGGAGATGTTATGATCTTTGAAAAGGGATGACCTTGTTAGAAGTCACAACCTTTTGAAAAATGATGCCATGACCTCTTGGTAAAAGCATGACCTGTTTAAGTCATAACCTTCTGGAAAAATGGCATTCACCAGCATTCATATCTTCTCTCCCATATATATATATATGGGAGAGAAGATTTTTTTGGGCAACTAAAAGAACACTTCTGAAACTCTGCTGAATATATATATATATATATATATATATATATATACACACACACACACACACACACACCCACACACACACACACACACAGTATATACCGTGTGTGTGTATATATATATATATATATATATATATATATATATATATAATAAATAAAATAAGTCTGCTTATTTTGTCTACTGAGAGCGTGATTTAAAGGCAAATATATTTTAAGGGAGAGAAGATTTTTTTAGGCAACGAAAAGAACACTTCTGAAACTCTGCTGAGTTTCAAAAGTGTTCTTTTAGTTGCCCAAAAAAATCTTCTCTCCCTTAAAGTATATTTGCCTTTAAATTACGCTCTCAATAGACAAAATAAGCAGACTTCTTTGCAATAACACAGTTGGTTTACTCACAAATTTCATGTATTTAGCATACAGGTACTTTGCTTATCAATCCAGTTACAAGTAGGATTTGAAGTAGTTTCTCTGTGTAGGTAACACAGGACATCTTTCTCATAATCAATAGTCCATAGTCCAAAGCATCTCTCTGTTCTGAGAGTCTAATAGAGTCTCTGTCTATTCTTAAAGTCTAATACATTATCTAAGTATACTGTTCCCACTGAAGTCCAAAATAAACACCCATTTCTACTGTCTTCTAAAGGCATATATCTAAAATGGAGTCTGAGTCCTGCACAAGCCTAGACCTGATCAAATGTTTAGCAGCCCCTCACACAACAAAGAGTTATGGTCAAATTGCATACCAATACACACACATACAACACAGTAAGCCATTTGAATGATATACATAATAAATACCTAGTGGAGGCTTGAGACGGTTGCTATTTCCAACAATGCTTAAATATCTTAAAGGCACGAGATTTTGTCAGATCTTGTAAACCAAACAAGATCAACTCTGGTCTGTACTTGAATGAAAGACCATTTAGGTACCCTAGGCTTTATTTCAAAGGAAGGAACTTGCAAAACCACCTCTGACTATTCCTTGCCTTAAAAAACCTATACTACTCATAAGTTACCATAAGTCGACAGGTGACTGAACAGACACACGCACACACACACACACATTTATAAAACTAACCCAATGCTGTGCTCAAGTTACATGTTAGTAAGAGGTCTCGAACGGTTACCAGCAAATGAAGAACAGCAGCATGTTTGAACAGTGTAAAATCTTTCCCATCTTGAGTGCCTGATTGAGAAAAAAGTATTTTTAACTTATGATTTTCCTTCAAAATACAAGGTTTAACAATCATAGCCCAAGAAATAACATTTTACTACAAGGTTCTACATTTTATTTATTCAAACTTCTATTACCGCCACTCCCTGAGGGCTCGGAGCAGTTCACAAGCTTGACATAAAACAGAAGTGGACGACGATAACAATAATAGTACAACAACAGAAGGGAAGGAGGGAGGGGCATAGAGGATAGGGGGTTGAGTACTGAAAACTCATAGCCCAGCAGAACTATATAGTGCCAGGGTGATCTTATGAAGGCACAGTCCTACAGTCAAAAGAAGGAAGCTTGGGGGTTCCTAGGACAATCTCCCCTGACTGTTTGCCAGTGGGGAAAGGGGCCTCTCCCTCTCTATGCAGTAGTCCGGTGGGGAGACTCCAACCTGCCAAGGTATTATCCTTCTTAGGTTTGGGACGTGTCCAAAGGAGCTCTCGCCGCTTGAAACTCGAGCTCCAAAAAGTTCTGGACTGGAATCTCCTCCAAGTCCTGAACTCGACTGGTCTAGGCTTCTTCTCCTTCAGTGGGCCAGCAGAGAGCTCGGTGGTATCGGGGGCTCGGCGGTCTCGATGGGGTGCTGGCCCACTCCGATGGGAGTGGGCCAGCACCCTAAAGATGCTTCAGTGCCAACATACCATCAAGCTATGTTGGAGGACTTAGAGAGGCATCCTTTTTAGACATTTGTTAGGCCCTCAATGCAACTCTGTAATGTCTTATGAGGAAAGTATACCATAATTTGACACCCTAAAGATGCTTCTACACAAGGCTTTACACAAGCAATGCTGGAACACTGCTGTTCTGCAATCAGAAGTAAAATGAAATGAATGACTCAACCCATTGTTTATTATAGACGCACATTTTCCTTTCTAATCTCGATTGGCAAGATTTAAAACAAAGATAAGTCACTTAAGTGTTTCTTTCCCAGATTGTTATTCTCGAATTACTGTCTTCTTCTTTGTTCCTTTATCTTATATCTTATAGCGGTTTCTAGATGTTGGTTATTCATAATTTAAATATGATTTGGTTGTTTCCTGTTCACCTGAGGTTTCAGCATCCTTATTTTTAATTTACTCTGCTCTATGTGTAAAAGATTTAATGACACATGTCCAAGTTGCACTGACAGCAGTATCCAACCACTGTTACTATAATATCACAATAATAGTAATATACTGTATCTAAGAGCAAAAATAATGAATCACAGCAAGACCCTCCCATACCAGTGGGATCCATACCAGTGGTTTGATAACACCCAGGTGGAAAATGGTCTCTCTAGGAATTTGCTAGGTCCTCAAGGCAATTATATGGTATACTTTCCCCATAAGACATTACAGAGTTGCATCGAGAGTCTAACAAATGTCTAAAAAGGATGCCTCTCTAGGTCCTCCAACATAGCTTGATGGTATGTTGGCACTGAAGTGAGGTATTTAATGGCATTTGGTCATATCCGCGTTTTCACCCAGGAGTGTATCCTTTATAGATATGGGGGTCTTATGGTATTTCTGAAGATACAAGGAAAGACAGAGAAAACACTAGCATGCAGTGGCTGAGAGCAACATCATTTAGATTCGTTCTAAAAGCTGAGGCGACGGCCGACAGGGAGCTCTGGCATGGGCTGGTCCATGAGGTCACGAAAAGATGGAAGCAACTGAACGAATAAACAACAACAAAAGCTGAGTGAACAAATTATGTGCTTTGAGGAGAAAGAAATTATTGGGAGAGTAACCTAAATCACTATAATTGATACAAGCCAATACTTTTTCTGCCCCTACCCTCATCCTACCTCTGACCACAACCATATGAGCACCTAAAGGTAATGTATACCAAGGCTAGATCTACACTGCCAGATGATGCAGTTTCAGAATGCGGTTTAACTGCATAGAGCTGGATTATGTACCATGGGTTAAACCCTGGTGCTCCTGAACTGCTGACCTGAAGGCTGGCAGTTTGAATCTGTGGGACGGGATGAGCTCCCGCTATTGGCCCTAGCTCCTGCCAACTTAGCAGTTTGAAAACATGCAAATGTGAATAGATAAAGAGGTATCCCTTTGGCAGGAAAAAGCAAAAGACGCTCCAAGCAGTCCTGCCCACCACAAAACCAGGAGGTGTCGACAGACGACACAAGCTCCTCGGCTTGGAAACGGAGAAAAGCACTTCCCCCAAAGCCAGAGATGAGCACTACTTCCAGAGGTGCAAATGAAAAGAGAAGCCGTTGCCTTTGTCTGTATATTTGTCACATTGTATGCCATTGTAAAAAGGCATTGAATGTTTGCCTGTATATATATTGTAATCTGCTCTGAGTCCCCTAGGGGATGGCGAGTATAAACAAAGTGTTGTTGTTGTTCTTATTATTATTATTATTATTATGGGAGAGATTATCCAGAGTTTTGGTCATCTTTATGCAGATGACACCTAACTGCACTACTCTTTTCCACCAGAATCCAAGGAGGCCCCTCAGGTGCTGAACCAGTGCCTGGCTGCTGTGATAGTCTGGATGAGGATGAATAGGCTGAAGATTAATCCCGACAAGACAGAGGTCTTCCAGGTCAGTCGTATGTCCAACCGGGGTATTGGGTGGCAACCTGTGCTTGACGGGGTTGCACTCCCCCTGAAGACACAGGTCCACAGCTTGGGGGTCCTCCTAGACTCAGCACTGACACGATGCTCAGGTGTCGGTGATGGCTGGAAGGGCCTTCGCACAATTAAAACTCGTGTGCCAGCTGCGAACATACCTCGTGAAGTCTGACAGTGGTCCATGCCTTAGTTACCTCTAGATTGGATTATTGAATTGCACTCTACGTGGGGCATGCCTTGAAGATGGCACGGAAACTCCAATTGGTCCAATGTGCAGCAGCCAGATTAATAACTGGGGCAAATTACAAGGAGTGGTCAACCCTCCCTGTTTAAGGAGCTACATTGGCTGCCATTCATCTTCCGGTCCCAATTCAAGGTTAAGGTTATTACCTATAAAGCCCTAAATGGTTTTGGGACCCGCCTACCTTCGTGACCGCATCTCCTGCCACCAACCTGAACAACCTCTCGGATCCTCTGGGGAGGCTCTCCTCTCCCACTGTCACAAGCAAGATTAGTGGGAACGAGGGACAGAGCCTTCTCCGCTGTGGCTCCCCATCTTTGGAACTCACTACCTGGTGAGATTAGGCAAGCCCCCTCCTTAGCAACTTCAAGAAAAATCTGACAACCTGGCTTTTTCGATGTGCCTTTGAAGTTACCATTCATACCAGTTGTGTTCCTTCATCTATAGTGTTCCCCCTATGGCACACTTACCCCCCATTCTAAACTGAAAACCTGACACCACTGTCTGATTTGCTTGGGCCGCGCTCCTTTGCATATTTTCCTACCTCACTCAGGGTTTTATATTGTGTGAATTTGTTTTACTATTTCATTTTGTTATTGTAATTTATTATTTTTATTTATTTATTGATGTATTTTGTTTTGTATTTTGTATTTTACTGTATTGTATTGTATTTTAGAATGGCTTGGCCTCATGTTAGCTTCCTGAGTCCCCATTGGCAAGATGGTGGTGGGGTATAAATACAGATTATTATTAGTATCATTATTATTTGCAGTGTAGATCTAGCCTGAATCAGAATAATCAAGTTCTGGGTCATCTCTCTCCTGGATCTGACCCATAATCTCTTCTAAATGTTAACGTCAGTACAATCTTTGTATGAAGGTGATCATTCACCCGGTTCCCTATTATTAAAGTTAAACACATACTTTGGAGGAGGCCCCTTACCAGTCATACCCTCTTTAAAAGTATCACTCATCACTTTCTCTTGTTGTTTTAGAAAAAATCTGGAGTCATCGAAATTAAGGGTGGCAAACTTCCAACTGTGTCTGCCAAAAGTCGCAAGGTCTTGTAAAACGGGAGCCACAGCTGCTTCGAGGATAAGATACACCTGCAGTTGGCTCTCTGGTTCAAACAAACAAACACCAGGATGCGTGGTTACATAATACACTCTTGAATGTGAATGCAAAAATATCTGAAGCTTCCACAACAGAGAATTGAGATTACACATTTTTACTTCATTTGACTAAGCTTTGCCAACCAGACACTTGCTATACTTGGGCACTAGGTGGCACCATTGCTTTTCCCCTCAAAAAGAAATCTGATTTCACCCTCATAGAAATTCTGCAATAGAAATATTTTATTTCCATTTGACTCCTTTGCCAAAGTCCTAATAATTGCCAAGGTTTACTTTATTTCACCCATTTAATCAAGCCATGTCTAGGAATTAGCATTGCCATTAAAAGGGGAGGATTAGCGGGAGATCTCTATCTCTACTTTTTCCAGGATTATTATTATTATTATTTAATAGGAGCCCTGGTGGTCCTTGTGCCAGCTGAATTGCTGACCAAAAGGTTAGTGGTTCGAATCCGGGGAGCAGGATGAGCTCCTGTCAGTCAGCTCCAGCTTCTCACGCGGGGACATGAGAGAAGCCTCCCACAGGATGGTAACACATCCGGGCATTCCCTGGCAACGTCTCTGCCAACTCTCTCACACCAGAAGCGACTTGCAGTTTCTCAGGTCACTTCCGACATAATAAAAAATTGGACATTGAAGATAAAGGTGAGCAGATACTGTATGATTGTGCTGCAACTCTCATGATTGCTCAACAACCAGTATATTGGCTAAGGATGATCCAAGTTGCATTACAACAACATTTGAAAGACCACAGATTGCCATTATACCTGCATTATCCCTATGAAGGTATTCACTGGGGGAAATGACTAGTCTCTCCCCCTACTGCCCAATGAGATCACTGCAGTCGGAGGGCGCCAACCTCTTAGACGTCCCCTCGGCGAAGCTCGTGCGTTTGACAGCAACCCGCAGGAGGGCGTTTTCCGTCATTGCGCCCACATTGTGGAACGCCCTCCCGGCGGAAACTCAAGCTATCCAGGACTTGCTCCCTTTCAGACGGGCTTGCAAGACCTACCTCTTTCGGCAGGCTTTTGACCTGTAGGTCTTGCCCTTGTGTAGCCCACTTAGTTTAATTGCCCTCTGTGGTGATGTGTAGCACTACAGATTTTAACTATTGTGTTGTTTTATATGCCGATTTATTGTTGTTTTTAAATTGCTGCTGTGTTTTTTATTGTGCCTTCTATGGCTCTTATGAGCCCCCCCGAGCCCCCCCGGGAGTGGCGGCATAGAAGCCTGAATAATAAATAATAAATAAATAATAAATAAATGGGGTTACATTCACTTTCCTCCATCGCACCCTGTTTAGTTAACTCCTGCCCATATATCTCTGTGTGAAAGAGACTGATGAAATTGCCATTTGCAGACTGTGCAGATGGCAAAGAAAGGTCTCTTTATAAAGGCCTCTCTGCAAGCAAAACACCAGGCCTCTGCGGGTCACTGTGCAAACATAACAATCCAATGTGTGAATACTGTGGATGCTGTGAGGAGAATGGTAAACTTAATTCTAACTCCACCACTACTTTTGGTTGTGATGCTGTCTCTCTCTCTCTCTCTCTCTCTCTCTCTCTCTCTCTCTCTGGAACTTCTATTTATTTATTTATTTATTTGCAACATTTTTACCCCGCCCTTCTCAACACCCCCCCTCCCCCGGGGGGCGGGCGGATGGGGACTCAGAGCGGCTGTATAGAGGAGATATACTGATGTCATTTTAAAACTATCTGTTTACCCATCTTACAGTTTCACCACAAGCACAGTGACTATTTAAAAAGACATTCACATAGGCAATTACCTTAATTATTCAATATAAACAATCACAGTGGGTCATAAAAGGGAAAATTACATACAGTATCAATAGTTTTCAGGCGTTTTTCCTTTCCAGCAATCCTTTTTCCACAGATTTTCTGGGGCAGGTTCTAGAGCAGTGCTGTCCAACTTCTGGCGGGTCCAGGGCCGGATAAGAGGTCACTGATGACCTGCGGAGCCACTCGGCCCCGCCCCCAGGCCCCTCCCCCAGGCCCCGCCTCAGCCCATTCCCCGCCCCTCCTAAAGCCGCCGAAAAAGTAGGAGTAGGCGGAACAAAGAGCAGCGCGTCACAGGCCTGGCGTGACGCGCTGCTCTTGGCACCGCCTACTCCTCCTTTTCGGCGCCCCCCTACCTTCCTAGGCCGGGGAGCCGCCGAAAAAGAGAAGGCGGCACCAACGGCAGAGCGTCACAGGCCTGGCATGACGCGCTGCCCCTTGGCACGCCTACTCCTCCTTTTCGGCGCCCCCTCCCTTCCTAGGCCGGGGGAGCCACCAAAAGGAGGAGTAGGCAGTGCCAACAGCAGCGCGTCACACCAGGCCGGTGACGCGCTGCTCTTGGCGCCGCCTTCTGCCCTTTTTCGGCGGCTCCCCCGCCCTAGGTAGGAGAGGGGGCGCCGAAAAGGAGGAGCTAGCTCTCTTCCTCCTCCCTGGCCCCGCCCCCCCCCCCCCCCCGGCCGCCATTTTTTTAAAAAAAATTAAAAATGGCGGCTGAGGGCATAGGTGGGGCCGTGTCCAACAGGCTACGGGCCGGATCCGGCCCCGGGCCGCCAGTTGACAGCCCTGTTCTAGAGCAGGCTCTAGGGTGGACTGTAAACACTATAGGTGATGGATCTGGACCAGACTTGGCACACATACCCATCAGGGGTGACTGCCCTGGGATGGTGGAAGTTGTAGTTCACTCACATCCAGAGAGCACTGTGAACCCTACCAACGATGGGTCTGAATCAGTGGTTCTTAACCTTTTTTGGGGTACCGAACCCACCAGTTTCATATGCGCATTGACTGAACTCTTCTTTAGTGATAAAGAAAATATGATCTGCAGCAAGTGATGGCCAAGCGGGGCATGTCATCGCGACTTTATACAAGTGTGTCTTTACCTCCGTGGCAGAGGCTCCGCCGAACCCCTCAGACCGACTCATTGAACCCCTGGGGTTCGATCAAACCCAGGTTAAGAATCACTGGTCGGAACCTAACTTTGCACTTATACCCAACATGACCACCTTTAAGTACTGTTGCATTTTGGGGGCAATGACAGAGGATGATGGGAAATGTAGTTTACCACACCCTTATTTTCTAATGGGACCATTCATAAAACTCAAACCCAAACAATGACTAATTCTCATGTTATTCTTACAAAATACCTAACACGGGTATCACTGGGTACCTAAGCTTGCCAAGTCATACACATTGGTTTATTACTGCCATTTTGAGAACAACCTCAAAACAATCTTACCTATTTTGTTGCTTACTAGATGTGATGGGCTACAACTCTCATCAATTCCAGGCAGCACAACCATTGGCTACATGGATGGAGATGATGGAAGCTGTAGTTCATAATTTTGGAGGTTGCTTGGATGGAGAACCCGGCCCTACAATATACCCAATATTCTCCTGATACTAGATGTTACAGAGCAAGACTGCCCTGTTTGACTTTGCATTATCTTCACACTGAAACTCTAGAACAGACTCTGCAAAACACAAGATCCTATCACACACAAAAAGAAGCATTTAATTACTGAGTGCCTTAAAATATACATTACCTGATGGCTTGATTTCAATTGAGGTGGTTGCTTCATTGTCTTTGGTTTGCTTTTCTGTAAGGACTGTAGTTTTAAGCGCAATAGGACTGTTGTGAGTTTCAGATGTTGAGCTCTCCTCCTTAGCATTTGGAGCTTAAAAGAACGATAATAGCTCACGTATTAATATAAAACTAGATAACAGCCCCTTAGTGTGCTCTAATACCTATATATTTTTTTACTTTTCATAGGAATTTTTACAATTCATACACCTGACTTGGCCATGCTGGTCCACGCTCTGGTTACATCCAGAATGGATTACTGCAACACTCTCTACGTGGGGCTACCTTTAAAAACCTCTCAGAAGCTTCAATTAGTCCAACGGTCGGCAGCCATGTTGTTAACCGGAGCGGTGTACAGGGCGTGCACTACTCCTCTGTTGCGCCAGCTCCATTGGCTGCCGATCGGCTTCCGAACACAATTCAAAGTGCTGGTTTTAACCTTTAAAACCCTGAACGGTTCTGGCCCAGATTACCTGTCCGAACATATCTCCTGCTATGAACCATCATGAAGCTTACGAACATCAGGAGAGGCCCTGCTCTCGATCCCACCACCTTCGCAAACGCGGTTGTTGGGAATGAGATACAGGATCTCTTTGGCAGTGGCCGAAAAGACACCAGAGGCACTTCAGGTGGCCACCTTCTGGTCAAAGGACATTTAGCATCATGCGAAGTTTTTAACTTTGTGTTTATTTTAATGCATTATAACTGTATTCTCAATTTGCTTCTGATGTGATAAATAAATCAGCCTATAGTACAGCGCATTCTGCATATCACATATGGTATGTTAAAGAAACTTAGGCAGGCTTCAGATTGTGTAGAACGCGGCCGCCAGGCTTCTCACAGGAACATCGATGAGATGCCACATTACACCATCTCTGCAGCACCTGCACTGGCTGCCCGTTGAGTATAGAGCCTTACACAAGACCTTGACCTTGGCTTTCAAAGCCCTACGGGGCCGGGGCCCAACATACCTAAAAGACCGCCTGTTGATGCCTGCTTACTCAAGGCCCCCGTGGCCAGCAAACAAGAACCTTCTTCACGTACCAGGCTTGAAAGAGGCCCACCTGGAGACCACGAGACGGAGATCGTTCTCCGTTGTGGCCCCCGTTCTTTGGAACTCGATGCCACCGGACCAGAGAGCCTCCCTCGACCTGCCCCAGTTCCTGACCGCTCTGAAGACCTGGCTATTTAGGAAAGCCCATGGTTAATGCAGAACCAGGAACTCAAATACCGAGCCTGGCCCCTGCATTTAACCACTGAATATTTTAATCTAGTTTTAAATACTCTATTTTAATTGTGGAATTTGTTGTGTGTAAGTCGCCCGGAGCACTAACGTGGAGGGCGACTCACAAATAATAAAGTCAGTCAGTCAGTCAGAATTATGACATTTAAGGCTTCTGATAAACAGCACTTAAATTACCTTCTTCTTGAATATCCACATCATTTGTTTTCTCACTCTGTGTGATCACATGTTTTGATCTCAGCATGATGAAGTTGCTTAAAAAATCAAAATCTTCTTGATTTTTTCTGGGCAGCTCAGGAGGAATAGGCCTTTTCTTTTGTGGGGTGGTGTCTGGTCCAATAGATACATCCTTAAAACTGACTAGTTGGCGCTCCTCGTGTTTTCTTTCTCCTTGAATCCCAAGTGATGAACGTTTTCCTATTTCTCTCCCTAATTTGGTTTCCCCGACATGATTTTCAGTAAGGCTCCCGTTATCCGCTACAGCTGTATTACACTCTGCTGATGCTACCTCCAAGCAAAATCGAGGAAACATTTCTTTCTTTGGAGGAAACCAACAAGAATCCTTTTTTCCACCTGACTCCTGAACACCAAAAGACTCCACTGTCATTTTAGAAAAGGAAATGTTCTCTTCAAGACATTCTGGAAAGGAAATAAAAAGCTCCTAGTTTTCCATACGATTTTTAAAAATCTATTATTCTGCCTAATGCAACTAACTCAGACGAAAATCTATGAACAGATGTCAAAATTGCATCCCTAAATGAGGGAAAAATAAACAGTTCAGCAATAAAATAAGCTCTCGAGATAGGCTATAGGATCTCCTTTCAAAGGATTGAGTAAACATCTATTATTTATGTTTGTGCATTCATAATAGCTTCTTCTGTTTTACAGCAGCTGCATTTGAAAGATGTGTTCATGTCTGGGCCAAGTTAACTGTATAAACAACAGCTTGTCCCCTAGCAGAAAAGAGCCGCAGAAAATAGCTCCGGCTTTAGGGTAATTCACAGACTTAATTAATAAATAAAAAATGAGGAAGGGCTTCCCTGGCACCTTACATCCTCTGAGATCTAGAGAAGTGTATTTGTTCCCTGAATATGAAGAAGTACCATATATACTGTATTCTAGTATAAGCTGAGTTTTTCAGCCCTTTTTTAGGCTGAAAAAGCCCTCCTCAGCTTATACTTGAGTCAAAGTTATTTATTATTTTACTCTGTTGTTGTTATTATTATTCCATTTATTATTTTACTCTATTTATTATTATTATTTCATTTATTATGTTACTCTATTATTATTACATTTACATTACTTTACTCTATTATTATATTTACAACAAGATTAGTACACAGCAAACAAGATCACTGCTGGTTGTTGTATTGGATCACCTGTCGGACACTTCCCAAGTGTCTAGGACAGGGGTGCTCACACTTTTTCAGCATGGGAGCTACTGATTAAAAAACCAAGTTCCAAAGATCACCTACCCAGAAATGTAAAACGTATAACTATTTTCTTATTTATTTATTTATTTATTTATTTATTTATTTATATTATTCGTTTTTATGTACCGCTCCTTCCAGCAGGCTCGGGGCAGTTTACATAAAATGAAGTTATAAAACATCAACATTTCAATTTAATAACAACAATATAAAACAGAGCATAAAAATACATCCAACCACCCCATTTCTCCCACACTGCCATATCACCACACATATTATCAGCCAGAAAGTAAGAAGAGAGGCTTTTGAACTGCAAGGCCATTTAATACTCAGCAAGGTAAACAAAGGAGCATGCAAAAATACATACAACCATCCCATTTCTCCCACATTTCCATATTCCCCAACATATATTTCTCAAGGATCAAAGCAAGCAGAGAGGCTTTGGAGCTAAAAGGCCATTTTTAAACATTAAAAATAAACAAAGAGACATGCCACAGAACAATCAAGCACCCTCTCCAGAGTAAAAAGACCGACCTTTGAGATGCGGTAAGGAAATGACCCCAAAGCGTCCTTCTCCTCCTCCTCCGTCGTTGCTCCTATCTCCACGCCGCCAGCATGCGTGCCGCCTCCAAGAGCTCACGAGAAGTCCGAGAAGCAGAATGGGCGCTTCTGCGCATGTGCGCGGGGCCAGCCATGCATCCAGGCCCGCCCCCTTTGGTCTCCTACGACTCTGAGTGGCTGGAGAAGGACGGAGGGAGGAGGAGGAATCCAAAAGATTCCTCTGGAGCTTTTGGAGGCGGCATGCGAGCAGGGAGCGGGGAGGAGCAATGACGAAGGACTTCTTTGCAGCGTGCAGGGGAGCGTGAAGAGGACCAACAGCAAAAAAACCTGGTCAGGGGCCTGAAGATCACCAGGATGAGGCCCGAAGATCACCCTGGTGATCGCGATCACCGTTCTGAGCACCCCTGGTCTAGGACTATGTGATGTATCAGCGAAAAATGCATGTAGATCCCAGTAGGGTGGCCTTTTTCAGCTGACAGATAGTAATTTTGTCAGCGCCGATTGTGTTTAAGTGCAAGCCAAGGTCTTTAGGCACTGCACCCGGTGTGCTGATCACCACTGGGACCACCTTGACCGGCTTGTGCCAGAGTCTATTCTTATTTTTATTACATTTATTATTTTACTCTATTATTATTATGTTACTCAATTATTATTATTATTACATTTATTGTTTTACTCTATTAATTATTATTATGCTACTCAATTATTATTACATTTATTATTTTACTCTATTTTGTTATTATTATTTTACTGTAATATTATTTCATTTATTTTACTTTATTATTATGATTACATTTATTACTTTATTATTACTGTTATTATTACATTTCCATTATTTTACTCTATTATTATTTTTATTACATTTATTATTTTGATTATTATTGGAAGGATACATAGCACACTTATATTGAAGAAGGTTAGAACAATGGTTTAATCAGAGTTGGACAGTCTTATCTTAAATTACAGGTTTATGTAAATATTCAAAAACATTTAACCTGCTGATGCCTCAATTTATGTAACTTTATTGGAATCTATTTTTATTTTGAAATTTACCAGTAGCTGCTGCCTTTCCCACCCTTGGCTTATACTCGAATCAATAAATTTTCCCAGTTTTTTGTGGTAAAATTAGGTGCCTCGGCTTATTATTTGGGTCGGTTTATACTCAAGTATTGAAATACAAATAAGTTTATATTTGTTAAAATTGTTCTTCATTTTAATTATTGTACTGTTTTGAAGTTGTTGGGTGTTTTTTTGCACTACAAATAAGATATGTGCAGTGTGCATAGGAATTCATTCATGTTTTTTTCAAATTATAATCTGGCTCTCCAACAGTTTGAGGGACTGTGACCTGGCCCTCTGTTTAAAAAGTTTGAGGACCCCTGGTATAGAGTCATATAATGCAGACTGAACCACATTGAACTGGATGATATGAGTCTACATTGCTATATAATTCAGCTCAATGTAAGTAATCTGCAATCTGAAACTGGATTAAATGGCATTTTAGATGGGGCCACAGAAACCTAGTAGAGAGAAGCAAAAAAACCCAAGAGTCATAAGGAACCTAGAAATTGTGCACAATCCTGCTTATTCCCCATCTGTTATACCAACTGATGGAGCCCCCGGTGGCGCAACAGGACTACTGACCAAAAGGTTGGCAGTCCAAATCCGGGGAGCACGGTGAGCTCCGTTTTGTCAGCTCCAGCTTCCCATGTGGGGACATGAGAGAAGCCTTCCAAAGCAGGGCTGCCCAACTGGTGGCCCGGGGTCCATATACGGCCCCCAGCCCCTTCCCTCCACCCCCCTAAGCTTTTTAATAAAAAATAAAAATTGAAAAATAAAATAAATAATAATTTTTTTAAAAAAATACCTACTTCCGGGTTTGGAGCAAGTATCGCGAGAATACGCAATCCACACGGGATTTCGCTGTCAACGCGAGATCACGCCGGCATTGACAGCGAAATCCCGTGTGGATTGCGTATTCTCGCGATACTCTTCGGCTACTCTACTACTGGATCGCTGAGGCCCACAGACGTGATTAGGATTTTCTTCGACTCAGTCGGTCGTCGCCTCTCTCGTCGTCCGGGTACTCCTGGATCCTGCCCGTTTGGAAAAGATAGGCCGAAGCAGGGGGCTCCTCAGGGGGCTCCTCATTCCCTCCCCCCATCTCCCCTCATGTATTAAATATAAAATTAAATATATTTAAAGATGAAATAAGGGAGATGGGATACATTAAGGGGAGGGGTGGAATTAAATATATTTAATATTAAAATAAGGATGGAATTAAATATATTTAATATTATATTAAAATAAGGGGAGAGGGGAGGATGGAACTAAATATATTTAATATTAAATTAAAATAATTTAATATATTATCCCTGCATTTTATCTCAGTAAAAGATTATATTTGACTGTATGGATGCCCCTTTTGAATTCCCACCCTGCATTTTATCTCAGTAAAAGATTATATTTGACTGTATGCATGCAGGGGTGGAGCCGGGGGAGAGGGCGGAGCTGGGGTGGGGCGGAGCTGGGGGCGGGGGCAGACCCTACGCCCCCCCAGGTCATCAGTGACCGGAATTCAGGCCCCTGGGCCGGTAGAAGTTGGACAGCCCTGTCCCAAAGGATAGTAAAACAGCTGGGTGTCCTCCAGGCAATATCCTTGCAGGTGGCCAATTCTTTCACACTAGAAGTGACTTGCAGTTCCTCAAGTCACTCCTGACACGAACCCCACCCACAAAAATGCCAACTGAAAATGTATTATTACATTTTCAGTTGGTCAACAGAAGGGAGAATTCGGTTTAATCAATTCATGTTGTTATTCTTCTCTGTGGAAAAAAACCATCTAAAGGTATCCAAAGTACTTACTGTCTAACTGAGAGCGAGGAATTTTTGTGAATGCCTCTCCATGAGAACAAACTAGTTCTTTCCCATCACTTAAATTTGTGCTAAAAGCTTCCAAAATACACGGTGAAGCCATTTTCTCCCATAAATTAATCCATCCATCTTCTTCCAAAGAGCTAAATACTGAGGTGTCTTTGTGCACAGACAACAGTGTTTTCAGTTCAGTAACTGGAAGATGTTCACACAGAGGTACAAAATTCTGATGGTCTAAGGAAAAGGGGACAAAAATGCAATACAATCTATCAATAGGAAACAGTATGTATTTTCCTTGTGGGCTCCTGTGGATACATGTTTGCATTTGGCTAGCAGCCTGAAAATTACACCATGTAACACAATTTTTGTTCCTGAGTTATAAATGTCATTTTCTCATTGGTTCTATCATAAATACATTAAACTGCCAAAATTCTGGGTTGCTGTGAGTTTTCCGGGCATATATTTTGGCCATTTTCACAGCATATTTTTGCTAATGTAGATAACCTTTCTGTGATACAGGGAAAGTGGAGTTCCCAGTTAACAGGATATGACTTATCTTTTCTTGAGGAGATACAGAACTGATTGATAATGTAATCTTAAAGATAAAGGTTTCCCCTTGACATTAAGTGTAGTCACATCCGACTCTGGGGGGTGGTGCACATCTCCATTTCTAAGCCGAAGAGCCAGCATTGTCCGTAGACTCCTCCTAGGTCACGTGGCCAGCATGGTCTGCATGGAGCACTGTTACCTTCCCACAAGCGTGGTACCTATTGATCTACCCATACTTGCATGATTTTGAACAGCTAGGTTAGCAGAAGCTGGGGCTAACACAGATTCTAATCACCAACTTTCTGGTCAGCAAGTTCAGCAGCTCAGTGGTTTAACCTGCTGCACTACCATGACCCCTCGGTGTAATCTTACATATGTCTAAATCCCATTGAATTCAACTATTTCCAGGTACATTTGTTCCTGAACACATTTACTTGGAACTTAGCCTGACTTTTATTTTAAACATATCTCAGTAAATATTCACTTTGAGGATGAAATAACACATTGTGCAAACAACAACATTCCCTATAATGTGTTACTTTTGAGGCAAATGAAGGCAAGGACTTTAATAAAAAAAATTATCGCATGAACTGTACTATCACATTAGCTTGAGCAATCAATTTCTATTTCTAAATAACTGCCAAAAGTAACAAATTACTTCGTAAAAATGGAAGTTTGCTTCACACTACACAATTAGATATAGTCATATTTGGGAAAGTGTTCATACACTTTTTAAGTTATTTTATTTTGTTTAAATAAGTAATTTTATTAAACAAATAATGTTATTTATTATTTTATATATAATATATCTATTATATAAAGGGGTTCCCGTCATGGAATGACAGTCCCAAACAGAGAAACCTTACAACGCAGAAACACCAAACTTGCCAACAGAAATAGGCCTCAAGCAAGGTATGTTTGTAGCAAAGAAACTTTCCCCCCAAAACCCAAAAGGCCCCCAAAACAACAAGTTAAAAAAACTACATTTCCCAGCATCCTCCGGGGCTGCCAACGACTCTCCCAGCCTCTACATTCTGACAACATGATTGGCTGCCAATAAGGGCGGATTTGCATAACTCCTGTACTGGCCAGCCAACATGAACATTCCAACCCATAATAAACTGTCAGAGGAGGATAAGGCAAAGGGCTGAGGCACAAACACAAACACCCAATTCATTACCCACAGAAAATTTACACCCCTACAAATCACAGACCACGCCCAAAATTGACAGTAAGGCTTCATTAACTTAATTTCCCTGACTAGGCCTCACTTAATGGAATGCTGTTTACGCTCTGAATTGACAGTAAGGCTTCATTAACTTGATTCTCCCGACTACGCCTCAGCTCATTGGACATTGTATATGGCCTGAATTGACATTAAGGCTTCATTAACTTGCTGTTCCTGACTAGGCCTCAGCTCATGGGACATTGTGTATGGCTTGAATTTACAGTAACCTACCTTGGCACACAGAGCCCCTATGACCCACGCTACATTCTACTACAGTTTGGAGGAGGGTGGACCATGAATTATGGGACTTGAAGTGCCTCCATGGATAATGGGATTTGTACTACTTCAAAACCCATCATTCCCCACAGACCACTGTGGCCCAGAACCAAGACCGATAAAGACCAAACTTGGCACACAATGCCCCCCATGACCCACACTCCATCCGACTGCAGTCCAGAGGAGGACACACCATGGATGATGGGATTTCAAGTACCTCCACTCACTTCCAACGTTAACGTCCAAAGCATCAACCTCTACATCAACACAGCAGACAGAAAGACAAAAAACATTGTATATCCACAAGCAATGCAGAACGCCAGCAACACCACACACCAACAACCCAGGACTTCAACATCCCACCCACCAGAACAACCCACAACGACACAGCCAGGGCCCCAACAACACCATAACTAACAACAATTCCAACCCTTACATACTCAGACTTTCTCGCATCTCCTAAATAGGGCACAGCAACACGTGCCAGGCACAGCTAGTAATAATATAATATATGATATAATGTTATATTACATTATAATTTAATATAATATATTATAATGTCAATATATTGTATTATGTTATAATATAATAATTGTAATGTAATACTACTACTAATAATAATAGTATGATTACAGTATGGTGTGTTGTATATGCATTTGGTATTGGTGTTGTTGTAATGTAACACAGTATAATACTGCCAATGATAATGCGATACAATAATTATATTGTGATATTATAATTTGTATATTTGTATTACATGCAATATTGCTAACAATATTGCGATATGTTGTAGTGCAATATGAAGTGTAGTGCTGATGTTGTGCTATGATAGTAATGTTAATTGTTGTTTTTTCAGTTTGCTGTAAGCCACTTCAGCAATATTGTTATATGTACATTGTAAGCCACTCTGGCAGTATTGTTGTTTGCTGTAAGCCGCTCTGAGTCTCCTTCGGGGTTGAGAAGGGTGGCATATAAAAATAGTAAATAAATAAATAAATACATATCAAGATTCTAACTTATCACATTTTCTTTATTATGCTGGATATTTTATAGACTATGTCTAACGATACTGCATTATAATATGTGATATATTTTGAGTGTGGTATAGTCATTGCTCTTATGTCTTTAAATGCTACATTGCAAGTCTCAAATATTCTTGAATTTCACAGAACTGTTCATCTGAAATGTGAAATGAATGTAAGTTTAGAAACAGGAATTATAAATATTTACCTGCAAGTAAAAGGGAATTCATGGGATGTTGGTATCTCTCTGACTGCCACATAAGGTTTTCTAAGTTTTCTACTGTGGATTCTGAAATCAAATCACTAAGAAAAAAGAGGAAAAAAAATACTTCCAGCTAAAATGTTGTGTCCTAATTCCAGGGTTATTTTAAAATATATTTGTATATAATAGTGACTTCTCCCATCTCAGTTTTACTTGCCATACAAATATTTTCTGAGAAAATATTAGCACATATGAACTTATAAATATTTGACAGCAGGAAGAAAATTAAAATTATTTGTTCTCCTCTATTGGAATAAGTAATTCAATATAGCACATCTTGCCTAGCCACCAAGTTGAAATACTTCAAAATAATAACATGTAAAGAGGGATGGAAGAAAAAAGGATATGAAACATATGTAGTTAAAAGGGAATTCCATCAATAATAATAATAATAATAACAATATAATTATAATAATAAAATAATAAAAATTTATTTACTAATAAAACTTTATTGCCTGTATTTTACTGCCCTATTCCCTCAGGGAGTCGACTCAGGCAGAATTAAATAAATAAATTTGTATTCTGCCCTATTTCCCCAGGGCAGATTTCAACATACAAAAAAGGCAAACATTTAATGCCTTGATAAAACAAACAGATACCAAAAAAATAATCCAGAATAACCCCCCATATAAGCGTAAATTAGAACCTAACATCAATAACTTAAACAAAACATAAGAAAGCAAAATTATGTAACGACATAAAACCTAAACGCAAAACATCCATATTGATTTACAGGGACCAACCAAAGTTCACAAAGTCATATGGGTTGATTGTGTGGCCAATGATGATCGCTGGGCCAACATGCACCAACATCGATGGCAACACTATCATCAAAAGATTCCTGCCTTGCCTCCATCCAAATACACAGGACAACAGAAACCTACAAATTTACTCAGAACTAATGAAACATGAACACTCTTTTTTCCAGAAACTATAACAGTGAACAGTTTAGCACCTCCAGTTTATTTTTGAACCAAGCAATTATGTGGATGACTTATATTTGTATTTATTTTGATCATTCACATGTTTTACTTCACCACAGATTTCTGTTACCTTTTACCAAGGGGAGAAACTGGCTCTGTTTGTAACTGTGCGCATAATAAACTAACATGCAACTTCTCGGTTCTCTTTGGAGGAGTCAGTGGTACCTCCAGCTCTGTAAAATGGAATGAAGGATAATTTGCTGGAAATTAAACAGAACATAAAATATTTAACATTAGGAAGGAAGCCATTGCACTGAAATGACATTTGAGAATAATTAGTGAAACACAAGAGACTAGGACATGGAACAATAGATTCAAACTGCAGGGAAAAAATTCCATCAGAATATTAGGATGATAAGAGTTGTTCAATGAAACATGCTGCCTTGGAGCTTGGAGGAGTCTCCTTCCCTGGATGATATTAAGAAGAGGCTGGATGGCCATCTGTCAGGAAGGCTTTGATTGTGTGTTCCTGCATTCCAGTGGATTGGACTGGATGGTCCTTGGAGTTTCTTCCAGTTTTATGATTCTATGAAGAAACTACTCTAAAAAAAGTAAGGTTTCCCCTTGACATTAAGTCTAGTCGTGTCTGACTCTGGAGGGTGGTGCTCATCTCCACTTCTAAGCCGAAGAGTCGGCGTTGTCCGTAGGTTGGCAGAAACTGGGCATAACAGCGGGAGCTCACTCCACTCCCCAGAGTTGAACCACCAACTTTTTGGTCAGCAGTTTAACCCACTGTGTCACCAGGGGCTCCTGAAAGTACTAGCGGCATCATTAAAGTTACTTACCCTACTTCTGACCAACCTAATAAACTGTCCTTCTGAAAAACAAATTGTTCAATGCAAAATTTGATTAACTTGCAGTTACTTGATTTTTCTGTTAATGACAGCGAGGTGCCCATGAGAATGAAACAATAGAGACATTGGTGAGGGATATAAACCAAGACAAAAACCTCAAAGGGGCAAAGATCCTTTCCCAGAGCTACAAGCTACGTGTATACGCAGACGATATAGTCTGTATTATAGAAAATCCTTTAGACAACATAGAGAGATGGTTGGGGAAATTAGAAGAGTTTGGAGTTAGGGCGGGTTTCAAAATAAACAAATTAAAAACAAAATTTCTCACCAAACACCTAGGAAAAAATGAGAAACTCCAATTACAACAAAAAAAACAGGGATCCAAATTGAGAAAAAAGTGAAATATCTGGGAATAATAATAACAGCGAATAATAATCAATTATTGAAAAATAACTATGAACAACAGTGGCACTCCATCTCCAAGGACATGGAGAAATGGAAACAAAAAAACATTTCACTGTTAGGGCGAATAGCCACCGTTAAAATGGTTATACTCCCAAAACTGCTTTTTCTCTTCCAGGCTGTCCCAATAATCAGAGACGACTATCTATTTAAAAAATGGGAGGCCGAATTAAGGAAATTCATCTGGAAAGATAAAAAGGCGAGAATAAGCCTCAAATCAATGTCAGACAGGAAAGAAAGAGGGGGCATGGGACTCCCAGACTTCCGGTTGTATTATGACGCGTGCAATATGGTGGCACTAAAAGATTGGGTACTATTACAGAACCCAAACTTATTAACATTGGAAGGGCAGGACTTACGTGCCGGATGGCACGCATACCTTTGGTATGATAGGAAGAGATCTGAGAAAAACTTCACACACCACTATGTGAGGGCTGCTCTAGACAGAACGTGGGAAAAATATAAGACAAGATTTTTCCGGGGTATCCCAGTATGGGTGTCACCCATGGAAGCTACCCACAAAAAAGAGCTAGCGGAGGATAAATGGTTAACATATAGGCAATTACTTCAAAAATCAGAAGCTGGCAGGGTGGGACATTAAATCTCTGGAAAGAATAAGACAGGAATTTCCCACACTATCCTGGTTCCAGTACCATCAAATCTATGAAAGATACAAAATAGACAAAAAAATTGGCTTCACAGAAGATGAGTTACTGGAACCAATGATGAAAAAAATAAAGAGAAATATAAGCATTATGTACAAAGTATTGCTGAGATGGAAATTGGAGGATGAACATATCAAAGATTGTCATACTAGATGGGCCCAGGACCTAGGACATTCAATATTATTGAACCAATGGGAAGAGATCTGGGGGAAAAAGCTTAAGTACACTACATCAACCGAGATTACTGAAAATTGGCTAAAAATGCAATTCCGCTGGTACCTGTATCCAGCAAGAATTGCAAAATTCGACAAAAGAACATCAAATAGATGTTGGAAATGTGGTAAAGAACTGGGCACGTTTATGCACCAATGGTGGCACTGTAAGTGCGTCAATAGATTCTGGAGATTAATACATAGTGAGATCCAGGCAATTTTGAAATTGAAGTTTGACCTAGATCCTCAGTATTATCTACTAGGACTCACTAATAAAACCTTCAATCCCAACCAGGACAAAATCTTCTTCATCTTGAGCACCTGTGCCAGAATAACGTTGGCAAGACACTGGAAGAGTAAATCGACCCCAAATGTAGAAGAATGGACGCTGAAAATCCTGGACATGATCCAGATGGACTCCCTTTCTCAGAGTTTGAGGGACAAAAAAAATAAGACAGACTGGTCCGCTCTGAGAGCGCACATGCAGAATAAAGGAAGCAAAATTATGCTTGCCTTAAATGAAATATAAGGGGAAAGGTCGACACGACGTACCAATGATTCACAGAAAATGTTGTAACAAAGTATTGCAGTCTGGAGAGACGCTCGGGAAGTCTTTTTAAATCTCTCTATCTGTTCCCTGTCACTCTATCCCCAACCTGAACTTCCCCCCCTCCCCCCCAACTCCCATATACCCTTCCCAGGTTCCCCCTTCTTACCTCTACGTCACTAACCCCCCCCCTTTCTATCTGTCCACGGAGCACCCAAGAAATGTATGTTTGTATGTACCTCCTAACTATTGTCTGGAAAATTATCTGTATACCTTTATAAAGCGGAATGTTTGTATGTATGTGTGCGGAGGGCGGAAGGGCGGAAGGGCGGATATGTGGCAGCCACTTTCACAGGCCACAGCGACCAGCGCGGGTGATGGACCTGCACCAAACTTGGTACACATAACCCCCCTAACCCCCTTTACGTCCTGGTGCAGTTCGGGGGACATGACCCACGGATTATGGGATTTGTAGTACTTTCAAACACTGGTTCCCACAGACCACTGAGGCCACCAAAAAGGACCAATACAGACCACACTTGGCACACACAGCCCCCATGACCCACTCTACATCCTGGTGCAGTTTGGAGGAGGGTGGACCATGGATGATGGGACTTGAAGTACCTCTACTCACTTCCCAAGTCCGCTGCAACCCTAATCCAATCACTGATCGAGACCAAACTTGGCATACATAACCCCTATGACTGCCTTCACGTCCTGGTGACGTTTGGGGGAGGACTGACAATGGATGATGGGATTTGTAGTACTTTCACACCCTCTGTTCCCACAGACAACTGCGGCCCCCAACAAACACCGAGAAAGACCACACTTGGCACACAGAGCCCCAGTGACCCACTCTACATCCTACTGAACTTTGGAGGGGGGCAGAACATGGATGATGGGACTTGCAGTACCTTCCCTCACTTTCCAAGCCTGCTACAAACCTAATCCAATGACTGATCAACACCTGGCACACAGAGCCCTCATGACCCACTCTACATCCTGGTGCAGTTTACTGTGAGACGGACCACGGATGATGGGACTTGAAGTACCTTCACTCACTTCCTAAAAACAATGCAACCCTCATCCATTCACCAATACAGACCAAACTTAGCACACAGAGCCCCCATGAACCAATCTACATCCTACTACACTTTGGGGGAGAGTGGACCACAGATAATGGGACTTCCACTACCTTCAGTAATTTCATGATACCACTGCAACTCCCAATAATGATGGATCAAGACCAAACTTGGCACACAGAGCCCCCATGACCCACTCTACATCCTGCTGCACTTCTCAAATGACCCGGGCACCGCCGGGTCCCCAAGCTAGTAAATAATTAAAAAAAGAAAGATAAAAATCCATCTGGACTAGGTAGTATGTTGTTTCAAAAGCAAATTTGGCACAAAGATAATCCAGACCTTGGAAACATTTCTGCTGTGGGATTATAGGAATTGTATGAGAAGATAATTTTTCGGCAATCTAAACAAAATATTATTTTCTACCAGGAAAGGAGTGGGAGGGAAATCCAAGAGCTACATCTCATAGATCAGAAGAGGCCTCATGGGCCATCCAGTCCAACCCCCTGCCAAGAAGTTGGAAAATCGCATTCAAAGTACTCCTGACAGATGGATACTACAAAGATGGAGCCTCCACCACACTCCACTGCTGAAAAGCTCTCACAGTTAGGAAGTTCTTCATAATGTTCTGGTGGAATCTCCTTTCCTGTAATTTGAAGCCATTGTTCCACTTCCTAGTCTCCAGGGCAGCGGGAAACAAGCCTGCTCCCTCCTCCCTATGACTTCCCCTCACATATTTATACATGGCCCTCATCATGTCTCCTATCTGCCTTCTCTTCTGCAGGCTAAACATGTCAAGCTCTTTAAGTCCTTCTATCTGCACACAGTATTGGAGCATGATACCTCTTGGATTATGGTTCTTAAAATCCCCCGGCTAGCATGGGCAGCAAAACTAGCAGAGGGATTCTGGTAGTTATAGTTTTTGAAAAGTGAGTTTTCTAAGCCCTAAACTACACACACAATGTCCCTTATATGCGGAACATGAATGACTATTAATTAATTAATTAATTAATTTATTTATTTATTTATTCGATTTCGTAGACCGCTCTCTCCGGAGCCCAGAGCGGTTTACAACGATAAAAACACATAAAATAGCATTAAAAGACCAGATAAAAACACATTAAAACACATAAAATCACATTATAAAACACAGTTAACCCCGCTCCCAAACAATAAAATCCCAGTAGGACGGCGGTAGTGCAGGCGGCAGGATGGCAGGTTATAGCAGGCATTAGTCAGAGCCGAATGCCTGCCTAAACAACCAAGTTTTTACAGACTTGCGAAATGCCATCAAGCCCCGTAGGGCTCTCGTCTCCTCCGGCAGCAAGTTCCAGAGGCTCGGCGCGGCCACCGTGAATGCCCTCTGCCGCGTGCTCGATAGCCTGTAGGTGTTGATACCAGGCACCTCCAGTAGGTTGAGCCCCTCTGAACGCAGTGATCTTCTGGGGACATATGGGGTAAGCCGCTCCTTCAGGTACACTGGCCCCAAACCATACAAGGCCTTAAAAGTTAAAACTAACACCTTGAAGGTGACCCGGAATTCAATAGGAAGCCAGTGCAGTTCGCGCAGGAGAGGAGTCACATGCGCAGATCTTGGAGAGCAGGCGCGCTGCTGCGTTCTGCACCAGCTTGAGTTTCCGGATCGCCGACAGGGGTAGGCCAATGTACAGCGCATTACAGTAATCGAGCCTCGAGATGACCGTGGCTTGGATCACCGTGGTCAGGTCGCAGCGGGAGAGGTAAGGAGCCAGACGTTTTGCCTGTTGCAGATGGTAAAATGCTGTCTTGTAGGCGCAGGCAATCTGCGCCTCCATAGACAGCTGGGGGTCCAGCCTGACCCCTAAGCTCTTAACCAGAGGCTGCGGGCAAAGTGCCACGCCATCAAACGTCGGCAACTGGGTCTCTACCCCCCCCCCCCCCGGGCGGCCCAGCCACAAGATCTCCATCTTCGCCGGGTTCACCTTCAACTTACTGGCTTGTAGCCATCCAGTTACGGCTTCTAGGCACAGATGGAAATTATTGGGTACAGATTCCACCCCGGGGTCCATCCTCAGAATGAGCTGGGTGTCATCAGTGTACTGATGGCACTCCAGCCCAAAACTCCGTACCAATTGGGCGAGTGGTCGCATGTAGATGTTAAATAACAGCGGGGAGAGAATGGCCCCCTGAGGAACTCCACAGTGTAAGGGGGAGCCCTCGGAAACCACCCCTCCCCACTTCACTCGCTGTAGGTTGTTTTGGAGGAAGGAGGACAGCCAGTTTAGGGCTGTCCCCCTCACCCCCGCCATCGCCAGGTGATGTGTCAAAAGTTGGTAATCGACAGTATCAAATGCTGCCGTGAGGTCCAATAACACGAGCAGCGCCGATCCGCCAAGTGGCAATGGAGTATGTCTGTGATGGAGACCAGGACGGTCTCTGTCCCATGGCCCGAACGGAAGCTGGACTGGAAGGGGTCTAGCCAGGTTGCATCATCCAGGAATGTCTGCAGCTGGTCCATTGCTGCCCTCTCAATTACCTTGGCCAGGTGCGGTAAATTAGACACTGGGCGGTAATTGAAGGGAGCCGCGGGGCTTCTTCAGCAATGGACTCACCACCACCTCTTTTAACTCCTCTGGAAAAGCTCCTTGCTCAAGGGAGCAGTTGACTATTTTCGACAGAGGGCCTCGTAACCCCTCCACGCAAGCTCGAATCAGTGTGGAGGGGCATGGGTCGAGGGAGCAGGTGGTCGGTCGAAGAGCTGCGACAATCCTGTCAACATCCTCTACGTCCAGTGGCCGAAACCGGTCGAAGGTGGACCCGGTGGAGGGCCACGGAGTCTCCAGTTCTTGTACTGTATCAATCGTAGCAGGGAGGTCCCGGCAGAGCGTCGCAATCTTGTCTGCAAAAGGATTCTGGAAAGCCCCAGCGGAAAGGGCTTGATCATCATTATTTGGGATGGTAGGGACCATCGTCAACTGCCGAATTATCTTGAACAATTGAGCCGGGTATGATTCTGCAGACGCTATCAAGGCGGCATAGTGGGAATTTTTTGCCTCCTTGATAGCTTGCTCATAAGCCTCTCTAAAGAGCTCATAAGCTGATTGCGAGGGTCCGTCACGGAGCTTCCTCCACATGCGCTCTAGCCGTCTCTTCTCCCGCTTCATGGACCTAAGATCTTTGGTGAATCATGGAGAGCAGCGTTTGCGGGGTTTGAGAGGGCGTTTAGGGGCGATCTCGTCGAGAGCAGTGGACAATTTACAGTTCCAGATGGTAACTAGCTCATCGAGCGAGTAGCTGACAGGCTCCAAATCCCTCAGGGCATTCAGGAACCTGGTTGGTTCCATAAGTCCCTTTGGGCAAACCCAAATCGGTTTGGCACCCTTGCCAGGGGGACATGGTTGTTAAAGTAAACTTCCCTTCCATTTGCCCTTCAGCGATTCAGGACTAAGAAATACAATACAAGTTTTGTAGGATTTATGCCTCATTTGCCAAAACAACGTGGCTGATTCTGGATAATATGCACATCTGTTTGAGTACACACATGCATGCTCTTTGTTGCTGATGAACTATCTTCAGGCCAAAACCAATGCCTCTTTAGAAGAGTCTTACCTGGCTCACTGAATTGTAATATACTGTTATTCTTATTGGCATAGATGTCCTGTGTGGAGCAACAGTTGGACATCCCCATTTTCTCTGGTGTAATTTTTGCTCCAAAGTCTAGAAAGACATTAACATGAAACCTAAACAACGGCTTACTTCTCTAGAACACGTTGATTGATTCTCAGTATTTGTTTTACATTTGTTACAAAAAGCAGTGATATAACAATGAATCTCAGCAACATAAAACCTGAAAAGTGACGAGGTAATGCCTTTCATTGTATGCTTACCATCAGTGGTGAATTCGAGACCTTCATTTTCATCTCCTGTAACTACTGGGGTTACTTGGAATAATGATTTCAGCCCCAAATATGTAGGAATCTCATTCTGTAGCCTGAAGTCTGCTGTTTTGTAAAATGGTAACTGAATAGGAAGTACAGGGATCTAAGCAAGAAAAATAATGTATATTTATCAAAACACCTTTAAGAATCTTTTTATTACAGTGTCAAAAATGAAGATTATAAGAATATGAAACAATAACTTGTATTAACTATCATGGCTGGTCCGAGTCACTGCTCTAAAGAACCGAAGGGCTTCTGTTGTTGGGTAAACTCTCATCATCCTCTGTCAACTCCCCCCAAAGAAAAACCCTTAGCGGTATTTTAAGTTCGTCATGATGGGCATATGTGCCAAGTTTGGGCCAGATCCATCGTCGGTGGGGTTCATAGTGCTCTCTGGATGTGACTGTACTTTAACCCTCATCATCCTGGGGCAAGAACGTGCAAACCCCGCCAGTATTTTAAGTTGGTCATGAGGGATCCAGCAACATGGAAGAAAGGAAGCAAGATTTTGATTGACTCCTCTTGCAGGTTCTGAAGACTCCTCACATATTATTCTGGAGGGTACTCAATCTTTTAAAAAAAAAAACCCCAACAATTCAAGGGCATAGGAAACTTGTTTTAACCACTGCTGGATCTAGACCACATGTATCAACTGCAAGGCCCATGGGCCAAATCTGGCCCACCACATAATTTCACGTGGGCTGTGAGGCTTTTAATGCCAGGGCAACATAGTCGCATTTATAGAATCTTAAAATTGCAACTCTGAAGGCAACCATAAGGCTAGTTTGGCCCTTGGTGAAAATGAGCTTATGACATCACTGATCCAGACTAACGTTTAATGTACTGTATATACTCGAGTATAAGCCGAGTTTTTCAGCTCTTTTTTAGGCTGAAAAAACCCCTCAGCTTATACTCGAGTCAAATCTATGTATCATTTAATATTTTTTTATTTTATTCTATTATTATTTCATTTACATTATGTTACTCTATTATTATTTTTATTACATTTATTTTACTCTATTTATTATTATTACATTTATTATTTTACTCTATTATTGCTATTATTACAATTAGATTATTTCACTCTATGATTTTTATTTATTGTTTTACTCTATTATTATTAAAATTATTTTACTCTATTATTACTGTTGTTACATTTATTTATTTATTAATTTATTAATTAATTCATACTTGATTTGCCGCCCTTCCCGAAAGGCTCGGGGCGGCTCACAGCATAGCTCACAGCTCACAGTCAAGTAGAAAACAATGGTTAAAAAACAAGGTTAAAACACATCTAAAAATACAATAAAAACACAAAGCCATAAACTGAGCACGGTAAAGTACACGACTGAGGCAACATATGACAGTGCCTGTTGTTCATGTAGTTAATGTTTACATTATTTTACTCTTATTCTTTTTATTACATTTATTATTTTACTCTATTATTGTTATTATTATATTTACATTATTTTACTCTATTATTATTACTTTTATTGTTTCACTCTATTATTATTACTGTATTGTTGAAGGCTTTCATGGCCGGAATCACTGGGTTGTTGTAGAACATGGTGTCACAATGCAGGGACTCGGCCCGGCCCCTTAATCACACACACAGAGACGGTAATCAGCTAACTATTTATTGAATAATAAAAAACAGGTGAAAAGGTAAATTGTCCAAAAGGCTTTGAAAAGTTCAATCAAAATAGTAAAGAGTTCCGAAGTAAATCCAAGGCAAAACAAGGCAAAGTCTCCGCAAAGCAATGCGGATCAAAACAGACTTGGTCCGTGGCAACGAAGCAAGGCAGGTACAAGGAATCAAGGCCCAAGAAACTTCTTGGTTACACGAGCCAGTCCTGGCTCCGTAGTTCTTCGCTCGCTTCACTCCCTTCTGATCAGAAGTGGCCGAGCATACTTAATTCCCTTGGTGAAACCTACGGCGCTCTAGGCTTCTGTGCCAGTCTGTGCTACGGGGCTCCGCGCTCCTGTGGTGCTCTAGGCTTCGGTGCCATTCCCTCCTGCTGGACTCAATGCTCCGGCGCCTATCAAAGGTCCGTCCTTGCCTCCCAGCCTGACTCCCTTCCAACTTCCATGGGCTCATCCCCCGCTGACTCCCGGACTTTCTCCTGAGACCCGTAACCACCTGGTTTCTCATACTGATTATCTGATTCAGTCTCATCAGTATCAGTCTGACTTCCCCAGCTCTCATACCCGTCAGGCCAGCCATGGTCCCATGCTAAGCCTTCTGTAGGAGAGGAAGGCCCAGCTGCCTCAACATCCCCTTCATCTGCCTCTTCATTAGCTTCCATGGGTCCTAATGCAAGTGGAACCCCCGGGGCGGCCCCCTGCCCCCCCCCCCCGGCACGAATGAGAACTGGGTTGCTACACATGGCCATACAGCCAGAAAAATCTACAACAACCCACTATTATTATTACATGTATTATTTTAGTTCCTTATTACTGTTTTTACATTTACATTATTTCACTCTATTATTATTATTACATTTTTATTTTACTCTATTATTATTGGAAAGAGACATAAACACATCTACATTGAAGAAGGCTAGAATAGTGGTTTAATCAGAATTGGACAGTCTTATCTTAAATTACAGTTTTCTGTAAATATTCAAAACCATTTAACCTACTAATGCCTCAATTAAGATAATTTCATTGGTATCTATTTTTATTTTGAAATTTCCTAATAGTTGCTGCATTTCCTACCCTCAGCTTATACTCAAGTCGATACGTTTTCCTGTTTTTTTGTGGTAAAATTGGATGCCTCTGCTTATATTCGGGTTGGCTTACACTCGAGTATATAAGGTACTTAACCAGAATTTTTTTTAAAGAGGAAGAAATCAACTGCCTCAGCTGGCTGTAGAAGAAACATTTGGTGCCTCGGCTTATATTCAGGTCGGTTTATATTCAAGTATATACGGTATGTATATCGCATCCATTAGCACAGAATCATAATAAATCTTATCACCTCTGCACCCAGAATCCATGTACCTTTTCAGACTGGTTTTTCTTTAACAAAGGCAGAGAAAGCATGTGGCTAAACATGATTAATAGCTGATCTCCCCACCTTCTTCCTGGTAATGTGAATGTCATTACTGATGTCAGCACAATGCACCTATGACAGTCACTAGGTTATACGGAAAACTGTGGCTGGATGCGAGAGGTGAAAGTAGTGACACAGAGATGATCTATCCCAGTGTTTCCCAACCTTTTTTGAGCCGCGGCACACTTTTAACATTAAAAAAATCCAGGGGCACACCACCAACCAAAATAACACTCTAACACAGTAAAGAACGGCTGGGGGTTGGTGGCCTGCTGGGAGCAGCTGCTGGGAGTGCTGAAGCCGGGGAGGGGGCGGAGCCAGGATGCACCATGCACCGCCCCCTACCCCCAGCTTCATCTCTCCAGCCTTGAGGGGGCAGTGCCAAGCCAGCGGTGTTAGAGCCAGCACAATGCTGGCTTCGCACTGTCCCCTCAAGGCTGGAGCAGCTGCTGGGAGTGCCGAAGCTGGGGGAGGGGCCAGAGCCAGGCCGCGCCATGCCCCGCCCCTCCCCCAGCTTCAGCTCTCCTACAGAGGAGGAGCATGAGCGGTGGACGGGCTTCAGTGGGGGGGGGCTCCTCCTCCACGCGGCTTCAGCGAGCGAGGGCGAGAGTCATGGTGGGAGTCATGGCGGATTGGAGGCTGGCTGGGGAAACGGCCGGAGGCGGCGCCCCGGTCCCTTCTTTTTCTTCGCCACTGCCTGGCCCTTCCTCCTCCCCCAAGCAGCAGGAGTTCAGCAGGAGGGGGGAGGAAGGGGGGCAGAGAGCTTTTCTCGCGGCACAGCAGGAGGTCCGTCACGGCACACTAGTGTGCCACGGCACACTGGTTGAGAAAGACTGATCTATCCCTTTCCCATGCAATAATGACCACAAGGAAAAGAGGATGACGACAATGCCCCATATGGACAATGGACTGGTCAAAGCTGAAGCTGATCCTGCTGCCACATTACCCTGAAGCCATGATGTTACTCTGGAGTTTCAGGCAAACTCTGGAGCACCCCCACCTTTTACTAATGTGAGGCTAAATCAGAATAATTCATGATTCTCAACAGAAATAGAGAAACTTTGTGTAGATAGGAGCAAACTCAGGGTGAGTCTTGGCTTATGATGTTTGTGTAGGTGAAGTAAGATCCATCCCACTGTGCACATTCCCAAATCCAAACGTTGCCGGGAATATTTTGAAAAAAAGGGAGACCTTATTCTGTTTGGGAGTAAATGTTACAACTACCTTTTCCCCACTTCCTCCCCACTTCCTGCAGTCCTTGTCAATGGTTACTGGGGAAGGCCTGAAAAGTAGTTCTCACAATTGCTGCAAGAGAGTTTAGCAAGACACTGTATACAACCTTAGAGAAAAAAAGGTCTAAAAAGAAATTCATGGTCCTTCCACACTGTGCTTTATCCCAGGATCTGATCCCAGATTATCTGCTTTAAACTGGAATATATGAGTCCCCACTGCCAGATAACCTAGGATAAACAGATAATCTGGGATCAGATCCTGGGATAAAGTGTGGAAGGGCTCTCAGTGTCAACAGATGACTTTGGCCCCATCTACACCAACCATTTTATGCAGTTAAAAACTAGCTTCTAACTGTGGCGACCAGATAACGAATGGCTACAAAAGTTCGCAAACGAAAGCTCTTCATGTTCATCAGTGCTCTGTGGCTTGTGTAATCACCAACTGATCCCAACGAAACCATTTTCTTCAATATCAGTTTGAAACTGCATAAAAATTATCAGTGTTAAATTAAAAAAGAAGCCTTATCCAGCTGAAGAAGCTGATGGGACACTTGAGGCTTCCGATTCCTAATAAGATGACAATAAGTGTTAATACCTCATTCCACAGTCATGAAAGGATTATTTCAAATTGTTTAGGATTAGATATACATTTTCTGCCTCTTAATAGAGGTTAATGTTCACAAAATTATATTATTTGCAAACAATTTGGGCACACAAAGAACACCCCCCCCCCACCACACACACATATTTTGGGACTGGTGCTCACCTGGAAAAATAACCTTGGTGGGGAAATCTCACCAGCTAACCAAGTAGCCAAATTTTGCTCAAAATTATCAATATTATCAGCATACTCTTGTTTACATCCCTAGTTTTCGTAAAACAATTGTGGCACAAAATATATTAAATTAGGGATGATCAAAAACATGCCTAGATCTTTGGAAGCTAGGTAAATTGTTTTAAATATGGCTTGCATGTATATTTCAATTAGGAAAACAATTGCATACTGATCTGACATGTTACATAGAATTCAGTGAGATCACTGACATACCTCTTCATCCTTTATAGATACTTTGCAAAAATTCTCGCGTGGTTCTTCCTCAGCAAGGAGTGTCACACTCCTTTTGAAAGTAAAGCACTCCCTTTAAAAAATCAAAATCATATGTTAATTTTTATTTTGTTTGCCAGTTTATGACTTAATCACCATGTTACGGTTTTCCCCTTGAAGTGCCACTTATGCATGCGACTCTGATGTTTATTTTAAGCTGAAAAAGCGTCACTTCTTAATTGTTCCATTAAAAAAACTGGCAGTGTAGCAGTAGGAGGGAAGCACTAGATAGAAGCAAGTTTTAGGAAAAGAGATGGTGGGAAAGCATCAGTATTCTTAGTAGAAAATATTGCTATGGAATCCTGTAGTTTGGTGAGGCACCAGCACTCTTTGGCAGAGAAGGCCAAAGCTTTGTAAAAGTACATCCCATAATATTAAGCTATGGCAGTTAAAGTGATGTCAAACTGCATTAACTCTACAGTATAGATGTGTACTGATTCTCATGAAATTCAGTGGAACGTAGGCTAGGCTGGTACACATCAACAGCAGCAGATAATACAATTCCAAGTTAAAGATGTACATATTACTTACTACCTGAACTGTCCTACTGTTAGCTGAACTGCATTTATTTATTTATTTTATTTATTTCGGCAGTTTACCCCGCTCTTCTCAACCCCCGGAGGAGGACTCAGAGCGGTTTATGTTTATATACGAGAGTAGGTCGAAAAGTTTTGCCTCCTGTGTCATAAAAATGTTATGAATGAACATATAACAGCGGAAGTTGCTGCAGATCATAGCCTGAACTACCCTCTGCACAAAATTATTGTTCAACATAGTCACCATCAATTTGTACACATTTGCGCCATCCTTTAACCCAGGCATCAAAACCATTTTGGAAAAATTCAGGGTTTTGCCTTGTGACCCATGATTTTAAAGCTGTTTTAACGTCATTCAAGTCATTGAATCTGAAACCATGTAGGTTGTCTTTTTAGACAAAATGCTTCCATAACATTTTTACACAGGAAGCAAGACTTTTTGACCCGCCCACGTATATGCTATCTGAGATTATTTGATAGAAGACTCAGAGAACGAGCCGAATTAGGGCAGATCCAAGCTATGCCAAATCTAAACCTCCCCAACCAAGAGATATTGTCATCATGCCAGCATAATATGACCAGGCTCAGGATCGTTCTAGATAATTTCAAACATCCCTGACTGAGAGAGGTATGAATTCAATCTATATATATAAAGGAAGACTCGTCATCGAACGACCGTCCTAGGCAGAGAAACCTTACAAGGCAGAGACACCAAATTTGGCAACAAAAATAGGCCTCAGGCAAGGAAGGTTTTTAGCAAAAAAAACTTTCCCCCCAAAACCTAGAAGGCCCCCAAAACAACAATTAAAAAACTACATTTCCCAGCATCCCCGCGGCCGCCAGCGAATCCCATCGGCCAACATCGAAGGCTAGGCTAGAATGCTGAGTGATTTGAGTTTAGACAGTTGGTGTTTGTGAGTTAAACTGTCAAAACCAAACTCTAGGAGAGAGCAATTCTCCAGCAATTCCTACCCACACAACACAACACAACGTCCTACCACAACCCATCCCCCCAACCTTACGGGACCCCGCACACACAACACCTACCACCACCACAAACAAAAACCAACTCCACCTATACTCCAACCACAACACAACACTGCACTGATACTCTACAAGCACACACGAACACCCAAAACACCCCACCCACACAAGCATTCCACAACATACTACCACCCACAATGCCACCACACACCCACTAACTCACCAAAAAAGTAATACCTACACACAACACAATACGCACATAACACAACCTTGCGTCTACTGCTCAACCCATTTGTATGCCATTCCTTCCTTCCACACAGGCATAAGCTGACCCAAAAGACAAGCCATGCCTTCTAAAAAGAACAGCATCGGACGACACACTCGCAACGCTACATACATCAAACAAAAAAGGGCAGAACAAACGCCAGAACAGAAACACAGTTTGTTTTTTTTCAAATCCAGAGTTGGGAAACCACAGAACCTCTACATCAACACAGCAGACGGAAAGACAAAAAACACTGTATATCCACAAGCTCTGCAGCATGCCAGCAACACCACACACCAACAACGCCACCGGACTTCAACATCCCACCCACCAGAACAACCCACAACACAGCCATGACCCCACCAAGACCATAAGTAACATCAATTCCAATCCTTACATACTCAGATTGTCTCGCATCTCCTAAATAGGGCACAGCAACGTTTGCCGGGTACAGCTAGTATATTATATAGAGGAGTGTAAGACTCGGAACATACATATAATTTGTACACATATTACATATGAAGTGCGAAATACACAATAAAGAATTCAAAGTGATAACAAAGCACTGCCCACAGTACCTCCAAGCATGGTCACACAGATGTCCGAAGAGGGGGCAAAGGAAAGATGTTCTCGGGAAGGGAAGAAGTCCACAGGATTGAAGGTAAGTGAAAAAGGTATATGTTCGTATTCAGTGCGTGGTAGCGCCAATGCGCATTAGTGTAATCCTCCAATACCGTATCTCTTCAACAGCGGAAAAAGCACCAATGCTCTCGTTCCAGTCCCCATTAGGTGCCAATGCGCTCGGACAAATTGTAATCCAATGCGGGTACCGTGGCGTGGGCGAAGATGTTCCGGCAGTAATGCAGAGGGACGCTGGGGCACACCGCGATGGTTGAGCTGCAGGGCCCGATCCGTTTCGCCACACATGGGCTTTCTCAAGTGGCAAAAAGGCTTTTACATTGATGTGCGTCACAGGATAGATTAATTCATGCTGTAAGGTAAAGTCGGCGTGATCTATCCTGAGGACCCGACTTTACCTTACAGCAAATTATATGTATGTTCCGAGTCTTACACTCCTCTATACAATATATTGAATATTTTCTTATATTTTGTCGTTTCCAGTGTAGCTCTACTACTATTATTCTACAATATATAGTCCCAGTATAGAGGCATGGATTCAACACAATTTAAGCTGGCATGATTTCGATGACCCTCAGCCACTCTCTTGGTGGTTTAGAATTGTGTACTTAATCACCAGCACAATTTGGACAAGCAGTCGATTTAATTCCCTCTTCATTTTCTGTAAGTAATTTAAGTGTCATGTTCACATGGAACCGAAAACCAGGATGTTTGAAACACCAAGCTTGCTCTGTATGAGCTGTGGGCTGATACACACTGCACAGGCATGGTGGTCCATGAGAAGGCCTTAATGGTACATTATTTAAACTGTTATGTGTATTCATATCATATTCTGATCACTATGCTCAATATATCCCATATGCATGGGGATATTGGGATAATGATACAAAAGGTTTGCTAGAGTAGATCCTCTCTCACTCAGGCTCAGCCCCCAAATCAAACTCACCCCCCAACCAAAATCCTGGCTACAGCCCTGACACCACATATTTGTTCCTGTTAATATGAACAGCTAAGCAAACATGCCTTGGTTTGTTTAATTTTTGTCCAACCTGGGATATGGACTTTTTGCTCCTGAACACATGCAAATCATGGAACAATATACCAGGATTTCTGGAACAACATGAATGGCTTGTGTTAAATAATTACTGGGTTGTTCAGCTGCTTGCACTAATCCTATCTGCAGGACAATCCGAGGAAATCAGAATTTACTGGAATCCTTCCTTATTATGAAATGAAATCAGGTGATATAAATATATGCCAAAACCTTATTTGGCTTAAAGTTTCCCACATTTGGCAAGTCAAGGTCCTATCCACCAACAACTATAAAAAGGCGTACCAAAAAAATTCAGTGGCAGATATTAAGCTATTGATAATAATGCAACACCGAGTTACATGGTACCTGAATATGTCTTCTTCTGTGATATGATCACCTTTCGGATTTAAAAGGGGGTCCTCCACAAAGAAAATGTTCAGACGGCTCAAGAGTGTTTGCAGCGTTGGTAACCATTTACTATATTGCATCAAACAGTCAGTAAAAACAAGTTCATCTTCAATATATAAACCTTTAAAGAAATTGAAAATCCAAATACAATATAAGGTAAAGGTAAAGGTTTCCCCTGATATTAACTCTAGTTGTGTCCAACTCTGGGGGGTGGTACTTATCTTCAATTCTAAGTCGAAAAACTGATGTTGTCTGTAGACACCTCCAGGGTCATGTGGCCGGCATGACTGCATGGAGTGCCATTACCTTCCTGCCGGAGCAGTACCTACTCAAAATTGCATATTTTCGAACTGCTAGGTTGGCAGAAGCTGGGCCTAACAGTGGGAGCTCACTCCTCTCTCGGATTCAAACCGCCAACCTTCTGGTGGTTCAAATTTGAGGAGCAGGGTGAGCTCCCGCTGTTAGGCCCAGCTTCTGACAACCTAGCAGTTCGAAAATATGCAATTGTGAGTAGATCAGTAGGTACCACTCCAGCAGGAAGGTAACGGCACTCTATGCAGGAATACTGGGCACATGATCTTGGAGGTGTCTACGGAGAATGCCAGCTCTTCAGCTTAGAAATTTAGATGAGTACCATCCCCCAGAGTTCAGGGAAACCTTTACCTTTATCTATCTTGAATCATAAATTCCTTTTGGCTAAAATTAAAGCTCTAAAAAGGGGTGTGTGTGTTGTAATCGGCATCCTAGGTGTGGCAAAGTATGGCATTCATATTGGACACTGACCCACTTGAGTATTTTCTCTGACAGAAACAGACTATATAACATTGCCAGAATGAAAACTGGAGAGGTTTTGCAGCTTTAATGACTGTTGCATGCCAAGCAATTTCCTCTCCTACACAGGTATCTCCAGTAAAGGTCCAGGACCCATTTCCAATTTTCAGTCTGGCAACCCTAACTCCACACAGCATAACAAAAGCCACAATTGTTTGTGATTTTGAGCAAAAATATGTTCAAAGAAAAAGCTCATAGAAACGCAGGCCAACTGGATGAGTGTTCTTTAGTTTTTCTTTCTTTATGAAAACAGGGCTGCCAAATTAGGAGCATTCCAAACTCTCAGATTTCAGATCCAAAACCTGAGACGCAGGCACAGCCGCTGTGAGATCAAGGGGGGGAGACTGTGGAGAAGTCATTGACCACGATACATTAAGCATCAACCATAGTTCCTCAGAGCATGTAATTCAGATAGAAACTATTCAGTCTAACAATATTTATCTGCTTGGAAATTAAGTTTCTCAACTTTGTATTCAGGAGAAAATAAAACTGAATTTTCCCCATCTCTATTTTGAATATTTTTGTAAACACTGATTTGAATATGTACAGTTATTCTAACATTTAAAGAACTTTAAAATTTAATACATCCAAGTTGTGATTTCAGAATATTATGGCAATGGGGGAATCAAAGAAGAAAAATATAGGCAGATAGTGAGAGGGAAGGAATAGAAGTTGATTGGGGTGGCTATAAGTGGAATATAAGGAGAAAGAGGGGGAGGAGAGGGGACAAGGCAGGCAGGCAGGAGAATAATAATAATAATAATAATATAGTGATGAAAGTTGGGTAATATGGAGAAAAAGGACAAGAAGAAAGAAGAATAGAGAAGTAGGGAGAAGTCAAGGGCTAAATGATGCAGAGAGAAGGAAACTACCATATATACTCAAGTATAAGTAAGTGTTTTTCAGCCCTTTTTTAGGCTGAAAAAGCCCCCATTGGTTTATACTCGAGTCAAAGTTATTTATCATTTTACTCTGTTACTATTATTATTTTTATTAAATTTATTATTTTACTCTATTTATTATTATTATTATTACATTTACATTATTTTATTCTATCATTATTTTATTACATTTATTATTTTACTTTATTATTACTATTGCATTTGTCATTTTACTCTATTGTAACTGTTATTATTAAATTTATTATTTTACTCTATTATTACTAGGATACGTAAGCACGTTTCCATTGAAGAAGGTGTGAAAGTTGGGCAGTCTTATCTTAAATTACAGTTTTATGCAAATATTCAAAAACATTTAACTTACTGATGCCTTAATTAATGTAATTTTATGGGTATCTATTTTTATTTTGAAATTTACCACTAGCTGCGTATCCCACCCTCAGCTTATACTCAAGTCAATATGCTTTCTCATTTTTTGTGGTAAAATTAGGTGCCTTGGCTTATATTCGTGTTGGATTACACTTGAGTATATACGATACTTAACCAGAATTTTGGGGGGATGTAGAAGAAAAAGCACGAGAAAGAATTAAAAGAGGATGGAATCAACTGCTTCAGATTACTGTAGAAGAAATACATTTGTATCACTTTAAAAAAATTAACAATGGTGCAATCCATGTATGCCTCAAACTAAGAAAGGAAAAAGTTCTGATTGTGCAATCATTTAGGTTACAAGGATGAAATTATGAATGAATGGGAAAAGCCACAAAGCAGCAATCACGCTGTCTGGAATGTACATTTGTTTGGGTGCCAGGCTGCACTGCCAAAAATGCAAACAACATATCACTTACCTTTTCCTTGTTCTTTAACTAATACTGGAGCAGAACCAGACTGCAAATCACTTGCAGAAGTACATTCTTGCTTCTTACCATCCTTTGTAAGCATATATACCTCTTCTATATCACACTGTGAACACGGATTTGAACTTGGGACAATTTCAACATCTTCATTATGAATTTGGAAGCAAGTGCTTGAAATGGGTTTCCTGAAGATGGGAAAGTTAATCTGTTTAGTACATTGAAGTACATTGGCTAACTACCCTCATTTATTTACAATAATTTTAGACTGCATTTCACTAATATGAGACCCAAGGTGACTTACATAGGTTAGAGCAGGGGTGGGCAATTATTTTTTCCAAGGGGCCACATGAGAGCCAAAAAATATTATGGAGGGCCGCACCTAAAGGTGGAACTACATTCTAATCTACATTATTTATTTATTTATTTATTTATTTACTATATATTACACATCATTAATATTAACATATTAATATATCAAGAAATATTCATATATTATTAGTATTAATATAATTATTATATTATAGTATATATATAGACATTATAATATCTTGAAATTATAATATAATATAACATTATATTATTTATTATATTATTATATTATAATTTTTAATAAAATAATAATAAAAACACTAAAATTAAATTAAATTAAATTCAAGAAGACAAAATGCGAACCAAGATGGAATGGCCCAATGGACCCAGCCCAGATGATGGCAAAGCGGACCCAGCCGCTGCCGCCGCAGCAGAGGAGAGCAGAGTAGCAGGCGATCGGAGGCTGTAGGCCTCCGTCTGTTCTCGCCCCCAGCCGTTCCCCAGCTGATCGCCCTGCTATGGAGTGCCTGCCATCCCTGGAGACGATCCGGGCCTGCAGGGGGCGCAGTCGGTGATCTGAGGTGGCTGGTCACTCTGGTGACCTGGAAGACGATTAAGGCTTTCGGGTCGCCAGGGCGATCAGCCGCCTCAGATTGCCGACTGCTCCCCCTGCAGGCCCGGATCTCCTCTAGGGATGGCAGGCACTCGAAAACCGCTGCTCCTCCGGCCTGTCTGCCAACACAGGCCCCACAGAGCCCGCGATGGGATGGTGGCAGCGGCACCCCTTCCTCTTGGCCCAGTCCCCTACGCCCTTCTCCCCAGGCAGGACAGAATCGGCTGCCGGGCTGCATCCGGCCCGCGGGCCGTAGGTTGCCCACCCCTGGGTTAGAGCATCATGCAGCTAAAAACTGTTCATTTAAAAATGATCACATTAAAAGAGCAATAATTTAAAACAATATAAAACAAAATTACTGTATTTCGCCATGTAATAGTCGCATCCCTATTTTGGTATTTTAGTATTCACCACTTAATAGTCGCACCCTTAGTTCACTTGCCTGTGCTTGCCCCCTTGGAGTTATGGGGCTTCACTCAGCAGACAAGTCTTCACATTATTTTTTAATGACTAAGTTATAGCACAAAGGTGCCATTTTGTGAATGCACTACTGCATGCTAAGTCTAAAATAATTTTAAAAGAAAAAGGAAATGTAAGAGGAGGAAATATTGTATTGAAATGTCTTGGAATTAAAAGGAAACCCACAAGCAGGAATGGAAATGTTGCCGGTGCTGCAATTTGCAGAAAATGATCCAGGATAACAGAAATATCAATTGGACATTTTAAGAAATTCTCAGGTACTACAGCCACAAATACCACAATCTCATAGTATATTTGTCCCATCTGCAGGAGGAGCCATTTGTGGTGAATATTTCGCCCCATCTGCCGCTGACCTACTTTCAGAGATGTCTCCAGTCTGGAACAGGGACTTGAAGAACTGATTAGATCTCTTTGGAGAGAAAGTAGTTTCAGGAGTGGGGAAAATGATAAACGATACTTCATCGCCACCACTTTCAACATTAAGCTCTCTCTGCGTATGTGAATGCGCCTTCAAGTTGCCTGAATTTCATAGGGTTTTCTTAGGCAAAGAAAGAGATGGTTTTGCCCGTTTCTTCCTCTGAAATATGGTCTACTATTTATTGGGGCCTCCCATCCAAATATTCACCAAAGCCGACCCTGCTTATCTTTCAAGATTAGGATCTGATACCTTTAGGGTATTTACGAAGCTTTCCCTGCTATACTATAAAGCAGTGTTTCTCAACTTTCCTAATGCCATGACCCCTTAATACAGTTCTTCATGTTGTGGTGACCCCCAGCCATAAAATTATTTTTGTTGCTACTCCATAACTGTAATTTTGCTACTGTTATGAATCGTAACGTCAATATCTTCACCAAATTTGGCACAAATACCGGATACTCCCTAATTTTAAGTGGGTTGGGCGGGATTGATTTTGTCATTTGGGACTTGTAGTTACTGGGATTTATAGTTCACCTATAATCAAAGAGCATTCTGAACTCCACCAACAGTGGAATTGAACCAAACTTGGCACACAGAACTCCCATGACCAACAGAAAATACTGGAAGGGTTTGGTGGACATTGGCTTTGAGTTTTGGAGCTGTAGTTCACCTACATACAAGGAGAACTGTGGACTCAAACAACTATGGATCTGGACCAAACTTGGCACGGATACCCAATATGCCCATAATGTGAACACTGGTGGAGTTTGGAGACAATAGACCTTGGCATTTGGGAGTTATAGTTGCTGGGATTTATAGTTCATCTACAATCAAAGAGCATTCTGAATCCCACCAACGATAGAATTGGGCCAAACTTCCCACACAGAACTCCTATGACCAACAGAAAATACTATGCTTTCTGATGGCCTTTGGCGACCCCTCTGACACCCCCTCGCGACCCCCTCAGGGGTCCCGACCCCCAGGTTGAGAAACACTGCTATAAAATGTCCTAGCCTTACACTAAATCAGTGGTTCCTAACCTTTTTTTGACCAGGGATCACTTGAACAGGGAACACTCTCCAACATTAGTACCAAAAGAGGTATGAATCAGTTTTTGGTCAACTTTATATTTGGTTTGGTTATTTGGAGGTGCTGATTCAGAAAATTGCTTTGGATAGAGCGGATGGGGTCTTGCACCCTGGTTTTCTCCCTTGCTGCCCTCCCTTCTCTCTCTCACTCTCCTCCAACGACAGCACACACCCCTGGCTGTGGACCTTATTTTAGGTCTTGCAGCCCACCAGTGGGCTGTGGCCCACAGGCTGGGAACCACTGTACTAAATGCTAAATTATAGCAGGAATGAAAATCATGCATCTTTCTACATCTTGTTGTATGCAACAACTAGCAGCACAAGCCAGCATGACAAATAGTGAAGAGTGTTGGGGGTTACAGTCCAGCAACATTTGGAGGGGCACATGACTCCCACACTTATTTTATAGTCATAACAGTATTGCAGAGGTAACATGTAGTTCAAGAGTATTCACTACTTAATAGTTGCACCCGTCCAGAGTGTATCTTTATTGCAGTAACTACCGCAATAAAGGAGGGGCTGTCCAGACAATGTTCTGGACAGTCCCGAATTAATTTGCTACAAACCAGGAAAACCCTGGTTTGTAGTGAATTAATTAGATAGTGGATTTATTCCACACCTTCTTGGAACACGGATTTTCCTGAGATAAAGGTCTGTCTAAGACAGATACATTTCACTTTATCCCTATTCTTTCTTTACCTTTGTTTTCCTTGCTTTTGCTCTGTTTTCAAATGCGAAATGAACATTCTATGTTTTAAATCAGTGTTTCCCAACCTTTTTTGAGCCGCGGCACACTTTTAACATTAAAAAATTCCGGGGGAACACTACCAACCAAAATGACACCAAATGACACTGTAACACAGAAAAGAACGGCTGGGGGATGGTGAGCTGCTGGGAGTACCGAAGCCAGGGAGGAGCCAGGCCAAACCATGCCCCACCCTCCCGGCTTCAGTTCTCCCACAGCCGCCAGCCTTGAGGGGCAGTGCCAAGCCAGCATTGTGCTGGCTCTGCCACCGCTGGCTTGGCACTGCCCCTCAAGGCTGGCGAAGCTGTGGGAGCGCTGAAGCTGGGGAGGGGCAGAGCCAGGTCGCGCCATGCCCCGCCCCTCCCCCGGCTTCAGTTCTCCCACAGCTTCGCCAGCTTTGAGGGGCAAGCCAGCATTGTGCTGGCTCTGCCATCGCGCTGGCTTGGCACTGCCCCTCAAGGCTGGCGAAGCTGTGGGAGTGCTGAAGCTGGGGGAGGGGCGGAGCCAGGCTGCGCCATGTCCCCCCCCCTGTTTCAGCTCTCACAGAGGAGGAGCATGAGTGGCTTCAGTAGGCGGGGCTCCTCCTCCGCGCGGCTTCAACAAGCAAGGGGCGAGAGTCATGGCGGGAGTCAGGGCAGATTGGAGGCTGGTTGGGGAAACGGCCGAAGGAGGCGGTGCCCCAGTCCATTCTTCTTTTTCTTCGCCGCCGCCCATCCCCTCCTCCTCCTCTCCCAAGCAGCAAGAGTTCGACAGGAGGAGGGGGGAAGGAAGGGGGGCAGAGAGCTTTTCTCGCAGCACACCTGATGATCGCTTACGGCACACTAGTGTGCCACGGCACACTGGTTGAGAAACACTGCTTTAAATTACTCTCTATTTTCTAAACTATGACAGTAAACATTTCGAGGTACCCATTATGTGCCATGTTAATACTTGTGATTTAAAATATGTTCCGATTAAGCCAGTGGTGTTTCAGAGTTATGTGCTAGCATCCAAATGTCTGTCAACCTTACTTCCTCTAAGCTGCACATACCCAAATTAATTTTTGCGATGTTAAGGAGGTGGAGGTGAAAGAAGATTTAGGGCAGTTTCAGATAGCACCAAATTGCGCACTTTGGTCAGGGGCGGAAAAAACAACAACAAACCCGGGACTTGAGAAGATGTCCAGATACAGACCGGTTGGTCCTGGAATTTCTGCCTCTGTCATCCATACTTGCTGCTTTGTCGCAGGATTTTGCAGACCCCAAGATGGCGGCCACAGTACTTCCGGTGGAATTTCAGCAGTTTTTTTAAAACTTAAAATGCGAACATGTGAATCATTGTATAAATTCCATTCCTGGGTTATATAAGCTGCAGGGAAGTCTGTGCAGACAGGGTGGTGTTCCTGGATTATAGATGTCTGTTCCTGATTGCTCTTATTGTGAAAAGATGTATAACATTGTCCTCGCCAGAAAAAATGTACCCTCCACATGCATCATGAAGTTTATTTATTTATTATTCATTCTTGTATGCCGCCACTCCCCGAGGGCTTGGAGCGGCTCACAAAAACAGCATAAAACAGCATAAAACAGAATGGCACATTCACAAAGTTTTTACGTTCTACTCAACTGTCACTTTCTTTTTAGGAATCGCCCAATCAGGAACAAACCCTGATAAAAAAATCTGGTGACTTCCGAGTGCTGAACATACAGACATTCGAAGATGTGGATTTTTGGCTTAAAATCAGGATATTCCCATACCTGAAAGTCTCATTTTGTTTTGTTTTGCTGTTTGTATCTATTTGCTTCTGTGTTTACAGGGCATTTGGCCACCCTCCTGTTTGCTGTGGGAGCTCCTGGAATAAAGGTAATGCCTGGACAGGCCCTTAAAGATCCATCCCAAAAGTTTGGGGCAGAAAAAGAGGACACCTTTTCTCCATTTTTCTTAGTAACACTTCCCTTTCTTCTTTTCCTTTAAATTTCCACTTGCAACCAAATGGAAAAGTTAACTTCTGAAATTAGCTGTAGGCTTTCAATTAATGGCTTTGATTGAGTAGTATGCTGGTGATGCAAAAAAAAAAATTGGATCCAGCAAATCCAAGGACTCTCCTGGGTCACAAATATCTGATAATGCTCTGGAAAACTCTTTTTCAGACTCTACCATTGGGATTACAGACTCAACTCCTACATCCACAGAACCTCCCAAAGGCATATTGGGGAACTTTGATGAGATCACTATGGATATGATGTCCTGCCTTTCTAAACGAACTGATCTAAGGACCATGCCTCTTGCTTTTTCATTTCCCTGTTTTACTGACTTTGCCAGTTACTATTACAGCTTGTCTGAAACTTAATTTACTTGACTCCCTAAGTAAACTCTTGGCTTAATAACAGTAGTGTCAGCAGAAAGTCAATATGATCTTCAGAATTAAGTAAATGCAAGAGACAAGAAGAAGCAAGGTCAACCTATGAAAAGCATTAATTGAATCTATTTGGTGTACAAAAATAGCATGCCTCTCATATCAGTTAAAATAAAAGCACCTGGAAACATGAAGATGACAAACAGCTAATCTAAATGTTAAGAAAATTATTTTTACATTCTGATTATAATTCTTTTTCTATTGAGTAATATTTCTTTGAAAATCCATTAAAGTATCTTGATTACATTTTTTAAAAAACAAGGTCATTTTGAGATATAAAATCATAAAGTGTACTTTTTAAAGTTTTTTGCTTGCTTTGTAGACTACAATTCAACCATATTAATTTTTGTTTCTTGGCAAGATTTGTTTAAAGGGTTTTTTCCTTTATATTTTTCTAAATATGAGAAAGCGTGATGATTCCAAGGCCATCCAGTGGGTTTCCATGGCTGAGCAGGGATTTCAAATCCTGGTCTCAACTCATAGTCGAACGCTCAAACCATTACACCACACTGGTTCCCAAACAATGGCACTTACTCAATAATGGAAAATTATCATTCTCATAGTATACAGGCAATCCCCAAGTTATGAACAAGATAGGTTCTGTAGGTTTGTTCCCAAGTTGAATTTGTTTGTAAGTCTGAGCAGGTGTATACACACACAAACATACATACGTACACACTTTGGATAGTATAGTAAAGGTTTTTCCCAGGACATTAAGTCTAGTCATCACTCTGTGGGATGGTGCCCATCTTCATTTCTAAGACAAAGAGCAGTCATTGTCCATAGACACCTCCTAGGTCATGTGGCCAGCATGACTGCATGGAGTGCCGTCACCTTCCCGCAGACGGTACTCAGATTTGCATCTTTTTAAACTGCTAGGTTGGCAGAAGCTGGGGCTAACAGTGGTAGCTCACCTTGCTCTCTGGATTCGAACCGCCAACCTTTTGGTCAACAAGTTTAGCAATTCAGTGGTTTAACCTGCTGCCCCACCAGGGAGCCCAGTATAGGATAGTACAAGGAAGGGTAAATATTCCTGTTGTGTTTGTTTTGCTATCTGTGCCCCTGTTAAGAAGATTTCATTGAACTTTCTATCTCTGTGATAATTGGATTATGAAAAAATTGGCTTGTTGTGGAAACAAGGATTGGTAAGAAAGCCCCAGTTGAGACACCTTTTCCCATGATATATCTTTCAGGAGTGGATTTACCTTCCCAGGGGGAGATTTCTCTCGCTTCTTGTTGTCTCACCCCCATTTGTAACTATGAGTTGTTTTTAAGTTGTATGTTTGTAATTTGGGGAATGCCTGTACTTAGATATAATGAAAATGTTGAAGGATGATAGAAGGCACCATCCAGCAACATCTGGAAAATTATGGTTTTCCTATGGCTACTGTAAGACGCATGTCAACGTTGGAACAATGCTCTCACCAAGAGGGTAAATATGATGGGAAAATAAAAACTGCATTTTGCTCTTCATAACCAAATCTGCCTGGGCCCACCCACTGTGGTGTAATGTAATTCAACACATTTAGCTCCAGACTGCATGGGAAAATTTTGCGTTATATGTGGGATATTGTTTGAATGTTGCAGTCTTATAAAGGAGTTTCGGGCTGGAGTGCTACCAATATGCTGATGACACCCAGTTACTTCTGCGCCTGGAGCCTGTGGTCTCTGAAATACCGGATAACTTCATCTTATGTCTTGAAGAGGTGACGAAATGGTTTGTTCACTAGCAAGCTTAAAGTAAATCCAGCAAAGACCGAGATCTTGTGGCCGGACCGCCCGACAGGAGTAATGTATCCTCTGCCCTCCCTTGATGGCGAACCCCTATCTCCATCAAGAGCCTGGGCGTTGTTCTAGACTCATCCCTGTCAATGGAGACCCAGGTTGCAACTGTTAGCAAACAGGCCTTCTTTCATCTCCGCCAGGCGAAGCAGCTAGCACCATACCTCACAAGGGAGGCCTTGACGACAGTCATTCATGCCACGGTGACATCTAGACTGGACTATTGCAATGCCTTCCCAGGTCTGTAACTCGGAAGATCCGCACTGTCCAGAATGCGGCAGCTAGGCTGCTTACACTAACACCCTTGAAATGCCGTATAGCGCCTGCTCTTCAACAGTTGCACTGGCTGCCAACAAAATATCGGAGTCTTTATAAGACACTGGTCCTGATGTTTAAGGCCCTGTATGGCCAGGGTCCAATATATCTCAGAGACCGCCTTTCCTCTTATGGCCATCAGTGGTCACTTAGACTCTCCCAACACAATCTGCTTTACATTCCAGGCCCAAGAGAAGCACGTCTTACTAATACGAGGCAGAGGGCCTTTTCTATCTCTGCCCCAGCACTGTGGAACTCATTGCCTCTGTATATGAGAGCGATGCGCGATCTGCACCCTTTCACCCAGGCTCTCAAGACCTGGCTCTTCAGTAAAGCATTTTATAGGTAACTTTAACTTCTATTTTCATGATCCGTGTATGTTTTATCTGGTTTTACTGTTTCTGTGTAAATTGCTTGGAGCACCTTGATGGAGGGCGATTAATAAGAAATAAATTGATGATGATGATTGATGTTCCAGGCCAGCATGTATTGGATTTACACACGTGGCTCTATGTAAATATGTGCAGCAGACTGAGATGCAGAGTAGGTATTATTGATGACAGGTGAGAAGGTACTTTTACACTCAACTTGAATGTCTGCTTGTGTAGAATTTGAACCAAAGCAGACCATATAATTTGAAAGGTACTTCACATTTTTCTATATAGGGCCATTCCTTCCACAAACAAAACACAAGAATGTTAAATATAAATTGGCATATATATTTCTATCTCTATATAATATATAAACAAGAAATATTTTAGTTCCAAACATGTATCAAATAGCAAAGTAAACTATAGTTTTTGAACCTTTATTTCCTTGAGAAGCATAATGTAGTTGATACATATTTTTCTTATTATTACTACTAGTACTACTAACTAGAGTGATCTAGGCACCTTCTGCACTGTCATATAATCCAGATTATCAAATCAGATAATCCACATTATCTGCTTTGAACTGAATTATACGAGTCTATACTTCCATATAATTCTGTTCAAAGCAGATAATCTGGATTCTATATCGCAGTGTTGACGGGGCCCTATACGCTACCGAATAATACAGTTTGAACACAAATCTCACAGTCCAAGGTCCATCACATTATTTACTCAATTAAAGACACAAGCCTAATTCCAACTGTTTTACACTTAAACTATGCAATATAATTCACTAAATGAATGAATCAGACAGTAAAATGTCACAAAAGACACTATAAATTAAGACGACTCACTTCTCCAAGAAATCTTCTATGTAGAGACATTTCTTCCAGAGATCAAGCACAGTAAATGTCATCTGAGTGGAATCAATGGAAACTACAACAGAATGAAATAAAATATGGCCATAACAGTTCAAAAGAGACAGCATCAAAATAATGTATTTTGGTTTTTTTGTGCAAAGAAGAAGAATTCTAATAAATGAAAGCAGAAGTAGATCAAAGGAATTGCTAGGCAGAAATACAAAGGTGCGCCCTTGAAAGGGCTTGAGCAAGTACAGGGTAATCTTACAAATCAATGATGAGTACTGGCTGAACTGATCCTAAAGAGGCCAAAGTAAGCAAGCAGGTAGCAGAGGAAAGAAATGAGGTGAAAGTGTACAAGAAGAAGCTTGCTCAATGGGAGACAGGAACCTTTAATCTACTCCTCTATGATATTACAGCAGTTTAGCCATTACAAGAAGCATCACCAACAGCCAAATTTCAAATTGCCAGTGTTGATGTGTAAAGCATTCACCATGATACTGTGTCTCATGAGAGTCCGAAAACATAGGTTTAATCCATAAACCACTTCTAGCTGTTCTCACATCCACCAGAAACAGGTTTTTTTTAATGCTGTGAGACACCTGAAGTCCCATATTGGGAGAAAAGTGGGGTATAATTTAAATAATGTTTCATCCACACCAAAATACATTACAACAGTGTTTGCTCACACCAGTGTAATGTTTCTGAGAATAATCCATCCCCCACACTTTCTGCAAGGACAGTACAGCAAAGCCCATTGGAACAGAGAAACTATGGCAGTTGGTGGCTTCCATGTTATTTGAGTAGGGAATCCACTCTGGGAATTAGTCTGAACTTTAAAAATCCTACTCAGGATGCTGAAGGATAGTCTCCCAAATGTTTTCAGCAAGTTCAACACCTTGGAAAGTTCTTTTACAGCTCGAATTAAAACCAAGAGCAGATTCACCATCTCACTGGCATGGATATTATCAGATGTCACCACAAGAAAGTCTGGTGATGGTGGCAAATGGTGATTTAAAAAACCCCATCCCAGTGCATTCAAGCTTGTAGACCCTGGCTCCGCTATGCCACTGTCTGATATATTTTAACGAAGAGTCTGCAGACCCTTTTTAGTATTGAGATCTTGCCTTCTCCTTTCTTCACACTTTCTCAACTTAGTTTCCGTTCATGTCTTAATCTACAATCTTGCCCTTTCCTTTATTAGTGTTGTCCTTTCAGGTCTTTACTTCCTCAACTAACTTCTTGTCTTCAGAATGATTACAAAGATATCCCTGCTCCTTGTTCCCATGAGGACAAAATGACAACATTGAAATCATAAGGAGTGGTTTGCAAACAGAAATCGAATAAATAGCAATTGGAATGACTGCAAACCACATCCTGTACATCTTGCCAGTTCATCTGGTGTTAAAAGGCGTTCCTGACACTAAATAAATGCAATATTATACATTTATACATACTGATGTGCAGATAGCTTCTATGTATAGGACTGACATAAAAATGGAACAGTGATTTTATTACTGAAATGCTTTGAGCTATTCTATTCTGCCAAGAGAATGCTTTAATTGAGTAATATATTTTGTAGGCAAGGTTATTCTGAGACATTTCGGATCTCAGCCAAGTTCCCTCTGGCCTTTTCTTTCCCTTCATCTTGACTGTTTACATTTTTTTAAAGCTAAATTAAATCTGCAAGTCAGATATAACATACCTCTTGTCCAGGGTCTCCTATATTTATCATCTGCAAAACCTCCATCATGATAATAATTTTTATCCTGGTATAAACAGGAAGGGAGGTGAATAGCCAAGCACTGAAAGGAAAGTCTCTCTCTAGCCACTTTCTGCACAAGAAAAATGTACCACGTGGTTATGAATTAGGTTCCAACTTTGCTCATGTTATGTAATTAATTGCTTCCTACATAACCATAATAATATGGTGAGTTGGTCTAGACCAGTGTTTCCCAACCTTTTTTGAGCCACGGCACACTTTTAACATTAAAAAAATCCGGGGGCACACCACCAACCAAAATAACACAAAATAACACTCTAACACAGTAAAGAACGGCTGGGGATGGTGGCCTGCTGGGAGCAGCTGCTGGGAGTGCCGAAGCTGGGGAGGGGGAGGGGCCAGGCCGCACCAGGCCCCGCCCCCTCCCCCTGGCTTCAGCTCTCCCACAGCTTCTCCAGCCTTGAGGGGCAGTGCCAAGCCAGTGATGGCAGAGCCAGCACAATGCTGGCTTGGCACTGTCCCCTCAAGGCTGGAGAAGCTGTGGGAGAGCTGAAGCCGGGGGGGGAGGGGGCGGAGCCAGGCTGTGCCATGCCCCGCCCCCTCCCCCGGCTTCAGCTCTCCCACAGCCTTGAGGGGGCAGTGCGAGTGAGGGGCGGGAGTCAGGGCGGGAGTCATGGCGGATAGGAGGCTGGCTTTGGAAATGGCCGAAGGAGGCGGTATCCCGACCCCTTCTTCTTTTTCTTCGCCGCCGCCCGCCCCCTGAGATCATATAATATTAGTTGAGTATCACTTATCTGGAAAGTATTTTGGTATTCAACTTTGGGGAGGATTTTGGATTGCATTTATTTTTATAGTGAGTTGTCTTGTAGATGGGACTTACATCTAACGAAAACTGTCATTTTTGTTATATTATTATTGTTATTATTTATTTCTTACCCACTTCTTTCCAAGGCTCAAGGAAGAGTGCAACACAGAGTTAAAACACAAGAGATAAAGACAAAACTATTTAAAATGCATAAATTAAAAACACATAAACATAAGATTAATACACACATTACAATAATTCATGGCAACAAAATATCAATATAAAATTATCATTTAAAATTGGAAATAAGTCCAGCTACGTTCCAGTGAACCTACTGCTTAGGAAGCAGCCTTAGAATTACTAATCTTCTAGCAAGTCCTTACTAAAGTGTACTATTATTACAATTTTATAATATGAGGGTTATAAAACCTAAGGACTTGCTAGAAAACTTATTAAGAACTTACTAAGCCAAGATATTGAATATTATTGCAGTTTTACAGCCTGGGTTATATGAAAATCAACACAACTCTCCACATATATAGGAACAGAATAAAATAAATGGGTTCACATACTAAACTACTGAAAGTTTTACATTTCTGATTCACTGTATGGTCAGAGATGCAGATGCACAGAACGCATTGAACAAATATATAAAGTGCAACAATGTATTCCAAATGACACAATTGTATGTATGCAAAAATGTATTCCAAATGACACAATTGTATGTGTGTGTGTGTATATGTTGTTGGCATGGCAAAGTATATATATCTCAAAACTTTGCCATGCCATCAACATAATAAAAATGAACTGAAGCATATTCTGTTTACTGTCTTTCCGCACTAAAAAGTGATCTCTGTTTTAGGTAAACTAACACACTTTTGAAACAGGAAGAGATGTAGAAGTTCATACCTCATAAAAATAGTCTATTCCAATATACTTTAAAGCTGCAAACATAATATTCCCTGTTTTGTGATGTATTCAAAAGTGTAGTTGGTCTGGAATAAAAATGTTTAAAACACATGTCAGTTGCCAGAAAATCCTGTACAGGAGCAGAAAAACTCAACATTATTTTTCCCTTCTCCCAGTTTCTAGAAGACCAATAATATATAAGATGGAAAAAGAATTGAGTCATTTGCATTCTAACTGCAGACTTTGGGACATCCGTCAATATTACATTGAGTTTCCCATGCTTCCAGAAACAGATAACACGATGAAGCTATTTCATGTAATAGATACCTCTAGCTAGGACTGGGATGAAAGACATTGTCTTCTAAGCACCTTTCCAGATAGGCCCTATATCCCAGGATCTGATCCCAGGTTTTCTGTTTATCCCAGTTTATCTGGCAGTGCGGACTCATATAATCCAATGTAATGTCTAAGGTTATTTTATATGGTAATCGAACATTACTTTGGCGCCCCCCTTTGTCTCCGCCCCCTTTCCCTTTGCCTCCGCCCCCTCTCACTTTGCCTCCGCCCCCTGCCTGCCCAATTGCGTCACGTGACGTGCTTACGGGCTTCTGCGTCTGCAGGGGCTTCTGCGCATGCCCAGAAGCTCCTGCAGGCGCTGGGGTGGAGGCAAAAGGAGAGGTTAGCCTTTGGCTTCAAACACGTCACGTCAGCACTCCGTCCGTATTCGGCAGAGGCGCAGGGGAAGCGGAGGCAACTCCATCCGTATTTGGCACGCAGGGGGCGGAGGCAAAGGGAGAGGTTAAGCATTTACAGGCTTTGGCTTCAGCGCCTGAAGGAGCTTCTGGGCATGCACAGTGGCTCCGGAGCTCAACTTCAGCTCCGGAGCCACTGCGCATGAGCGAAAATCTCCGCGCATGCCCAGAGGCTCCCTGCAGGCCAGGCACTGAAGCCGATGCAGCAGCAGGGTGTGGCGGCGCCCTTCCCAGAAGATGGCGCCCTACGCGGCCGCTTACTTCACGTATACGTCGGACCGCCCCTGCTTGGGATCAGATCCCAATCTCTAAATCCATACACAAAATTACTCAACATCTGATGGTCCATGATAAGAGTTCTAAACTGCATAATTATATAAGGTTCATTTGCTGCATGTTAATTGTTTATACAATAAGCCCTTAGTATCCACTTGGGTTCAGTGCAGGACCAAAATCAGTGGATGTTTAAATCCCATTATATACAATGGTGCAATAAAACAACAACCCTTATATAAAAAATGGCAGAAACAAGGTCCCCTTTTTGGATTTTTTGGGGTATATATTTTCAAAATGTAGAGGGTTTAATCTGTAGATGGAGGGCTCACAATAGCAAATTGTGAATGTACAATAAACTTATTACTTGCTTGTCTAACACACTACACACACACACACACACACACAATGATTCCATACATTGTTTTACATACATTGATGTGAACAGTCCTTTTTCTTCAACCGGAAGTAATTTCAGCTAATGACCCTTCGACACTGCCATATAATCCAGATTATCAAAACAGAAAATCCACATTATCAGCTTCAAACTGTATTATATGAGTCTACACTGCCATATAATCCACTACAAATTCTATATGGAAGTGTAGAAGGGGCTTTAGGGGGCTTCCACACAGGCATATAATCCAGAATATCGGGGAAGAAAATCCAACAATATCTGTTTTGAACTGGGTTGTTTGAGTCCACACTGTCATATATTCCCATTCAAAGCAGATGATGTGGGAATTTATTCATCTGTGTGGAAGGGACCTAAGTCTATGTAGAAATGGGAAACTTCAAGGAAAGGCAACCATATGTCTTAACTCCATTTGATGAAATGTGGAGCCTGCAATGTTGTGTGAGGATTTTAAAAACATGTGCATTAACTATGGTGTATTTTGAATCAGTGTACCCTTCATCTGCCCTTCTTCCGGTGTATTTATTGGACAGTATTAAGGAAAGAAAGAGTTAAATACAGTTAGCTACATATCTATCTCAACATAAACATAAACATGAACACACACAGAGATTGCAGTTCCTGTTCAAAATGGACACCCAACCTTATATCTAACCTTACACCCTTAATTAAAATTTCACATACTACTACCAACAACATATTTAATACCAAGTGTTTATATTTAATACCAAGATTGGTGAACCTACAAGATTGAGCGATTGGAGGAGAAGGAAGTGGCACTGTGATTAAATTTCGTTTAATGTGTGCAAACCACAGCTATAGCCATGACTGAGCAGAATTTGTGGTCCGGGATAGGAGGGTTGCAGGCAAATCCTTTAAGGATCTTAAGAAATAACTCTTAGCAACATTTCTTACATTTTCCTTTACATTACGTAAAAATACAAAAACTGCCACTCTCACATCAATCTCGACAAGGCCACGTGAAGGTGACAGTTCTCTAAAGAGCAAGCCGCCTTATAAAACTGATCTGGTTGAGGCATGCTGGAAGACGTTAAGGCTGAACTATCCTGTCCTTTTGTAAAGTTTAGGTGTTGGACTGAGGGCCCTTCCACACAGCCATATAACCCAGAATCTCAAGGCAGAAAATCCCACAATATCTGAGTGTGGATTCAGATAACCCAGTTCAAAGCAGATATTGTGAGATTTTTCTGCCTTTATATTCCGGGATATAGGTCTGTGTGGAAGCGTTCTCAGATAACTCATTTCCAAGTAGATCTTGTGGGATTTTCCACCTTGATATTCTGGGATGTGGAAGGGCCCTGAGTCCACACTGTCATATATTCCAGTTCAGAGCAGATCTTGTGGGATTTTCCGCCTTGATATTCTGGGATATAGGGCTGAGTGGAAGGGCCCTCAGATTACTCATTTCAAAGCAGATCTTGTGGGATTTTCTGCCTTGATATTCTGGGATATAGGGCTGTGTGGAAGGGCCCTCAGATTACTCATTTCAAAGCAGATCTTGTGGGATTTTCCCCCTTGATATTCTGGGATAGAGGGCTGTGTGGAAGGGCCCTCAGATAACTCATTTCAAAGCAGATATTGTGGGATTTTCCGCCTTGATATTCTGGGATATAAGGCTGTGTGGAAGCGCCCTCAGATTACTCATTTCAAAGCAGATATTGTGGGATTTTCCGCCTTGATATTCTGGGATATAGGCCTGTGTGGATGTGGAAGGGCCCTGAGTCCACACTGCCAAATATTCCAGTTCAAAGCAGATATTGTGGGATTTTCCACCTTGATATTCTGGGATATAGGGCTGTGTGGAAGGGCCCTCAGATTACGCATTTCAAAGCAGATCTTGTGGGATTTTCTGCCTTGATATTCTGGGATATAGGGCTGTGTGGAAGCGCCCTCAGATAACTCATTTCAAAGCAGATATCAGTGGGATTTTCCGCCTTGATATTCTGGGATATAGGGCTATGTGGAAGGGCCCTCAGATAACTCATTTCAAAGCAGATCTTGTGGGATTTTCTGCCTTGATATTCTGGGATATAGGGCTGTGTGGAAGCGCCCTCAGATTACTCATTTCAAAGCAGATATTGTGGGATTTTCTGCCTTGATATTCTGGGATATAGGGCTGTGTGGAAGCGCCCTCAGATTACTCATTTCAAAGCAGATATTGTGGGATTTTCCGCCTTGATATTCTGGGATATAGGCCTATGTGGAAGGGACCTGAGTCCACACTGCCAAATATTCCAGTTCAGAGCAGATATTGTGGGATGTTTCGCCTTGATATTCTGGGATATAGGGCTGTGTGGAAGGGCCCTCAGATTACGCATTTCAAAGCAGATCTTGTGGGATTTTCCGCCTTGATATTCTGGGATATGGGGCTATGTGGAAGGGCCCTGAGTCCCCACTGCCAAATATTCCAGTTCAGAACAGGTATTGTGGGATTTTCCGCCTTGATATTCTGGAATATAGGGCTGTGTGGGAGCGCCCTCAGATTATGCATTTCAAAGCAGATATTGTGGGATTTTCCGCCTTGATATTCTGGGATATAGGGCTGTGTGGAAGGGCCGTCAGATAACTCATTTCAAAGCAGATATTGTGGGATTTTCTGCCTGATATAGGGCTGTGTGGAAGGGCCCTGAGTCTACACTACCAAACATTCCAGTTCAGAGCAGATATTGTGGGATTTTCCACCTTGATATTCTGGGATATAGGGCTGTGTGGAAGGGTTCCAGATATTGTGGGATTTTCCACCTTGGTATTCTAGGATATAGGGCTGTGTGGGAGGGCCCTGCCAAAATTCCAGATTCAAATAGGGCTGTGTGGAAGATTATTGCAGATCTTGTGGGATTTTCCACCTTGATATTCTAGGATATAGGGCTGTGTGGAAGGGCCCTCAGATTACTCATTTCAAAGCAGATCTTGTGGGATTTTCCACCTTGATATTCTGGGATAGAGGACTGAGTGGAAGGGCCCCAAGAAAATCCCGCAATATCTGCTTTGAACTGGAATATATGGCAGTGTGGACTCAGGGCCCTTCCACTCAGTCCTCTAACCCAGAATATCAAGGCAGAAAATCCCACAATATCTGCTTTTAAACGGGTAATCTGAGTCCACACTGTGGAAATTTCTGACTTGATATTCTGGGTTATATGGCTGTGTGGAAGGGCCTTGAGTTATATGCACAGAATAATTACTCGCCTCTCTGTGGCATGAGTTATTTGCCTTTCCTTTACAGAGATAGATAGATAGATTAGATTAGATTAGATTAGGTTAGATAGATAGATAGATAACAAACCAAGCTGGATAGGCCATGAAGGAAAATCTCCATTCTCTTTTCCATCAATGGAGTGAAACTGCAGAAAGGGGTTGGCCCCTTTGAAGCCGCCTCTTCCTCCTCACTCATTATACTACAGAGAATCAAGGGGTGGGATTTGGATGGAAGAGAGGGGCCATTTTTATTGCTGAAAGTGTTAAATTGGGGATTTAGCCCCCTTCTGCAGTTACAGTTTTATGCTATGGAATCCTAGGAGTTGCAGTTTAGGGAGGCTTTAGATTAGGCCTGGGCCAACTTGGGCCCTGCAGGTTTTGTGGACTTCAACTCCCTCCATTCCTCACAGCCTCGGGCCCTTTCTTTTTCCCCCTCAGCCGCTTAAGCGGCTGAGGGGGAAAAGAAAGGGCCCGAGGCTGTGAGGAATGGAGGGAGTTGAAGTCCACAACTCCTACAGGGCCCAAGTTGGCCCAGGCCTGCTTTCATGGCCATTATAGCAGAATAAGAGCACAATCACCGTGCAGTGTGGACGGGGCCCGTGTTCTTGGGCCTTCAAACCCAGGCCTTGAGAGTCGTAGCCCAAGACACAAATCGTTATGCCACAGAGTCCTAAATTGGGAGGGCCAATTTAGGAGGCAAAACTTTTTGACCCACCCTCCCAGTTCCCTAGAGATGGGAACACAACACCAGGGATTGCGGTAATTTCCCGTGCAAGCAAAGCATTGCTCAAAATGCTACAACAAAGGCATAATGTCATAGGATGTAGTCTTAAGCTTCAGTAGAACTGTTCTTTCTCATTGCCTAAATTATTAAATTAATACCACCAAAGCAAATTCAGGCAGCACTTTGGGCATGGACTTGGAATAATTCAACCACTATCACCTAAGAGCCTGATCAATATGTCCAAGCAACCCCTTCCCTGGGCAATAAAACATTAATAATATTGACACACACTGGATTAGTCGCAGCTTCTTAACATACAGACGTCAGTGACATGTCTGCCCAAGAAAGGAGAAACATTACATTAGGTTTAGAATTGGCATTTAATAAAATAATTTCACTGCGCGAATAAGAGATAACTAGGCAGCGCAGTGTCACAATTTAAGTTACTTTTAAAGAACCGTGGTTCACTAAATGCCAGGAGGAATATTGCATGGGATTATGCTATATTTAGTGTAAGTAAAGGTAAAGGTTTTCCCCTGACATTAAATCCAGTCAGTCCAACTCTGGGGGTTGCTGCTCATCTCAATTTCTAAGCCGAAGAGCCAGCGTTGTCCATAGACACCTCCAAGATCATGTGGCCAGCATGACTGCATGGAGCGCTGTTGCCTTCCTGCTGGAGCGGTACCTATTGACCTACTCACATTTGCATGTTTCCGAACTGCTAGGTTGGCAGAAGCTGGGACTAACAGTGGGAGCTCACCCCACTCCCCGGATTTGAACCGATGACCTTTCGGTCAGCAAGTTCAGCAACTCAGCTTAGAACATATGAAGATTATGGGAGATATTTTAAATGCCCCTTTAATGGTAATTATCTTTGCAGCTTTGGAATTAGGACTGTTATTTACATTTTCAAAGTAACTTTTCGAAGGTTCTGCATCTGTGCCGTGGGCTCTTCTTTAGATGTGATAGCGTACAGAGGACTTATGCCTGATTTAACTTCCTACATTTTTATGTTGCCCTAATGTACATTAACTAGAATATCAATTGAAGCATGAATCCACATAAATGTTTTGTGAGTAATTCATCATGTGCACATACAAACCAGGCTTAACAAATCGAATATAAAGATTAGTGTTTTAAGGCAGCTTTGCAGAAAAGCCGAGTTAAACCATGTAGAAAAACAATGCCTGTAGAACAAATCTGATCTAAACAATATGCTACTTCTCTTTTTTGCCTCTTTCTCCATCTTCACATAATATTACTAAATTATACCTCTAAAGTAGTGTTAGGTGAACTTCGGTCTTTTAGAAAGGACTTACTTGTCTGTATTGTCTAGGGTCCGCAAGAACAGCCATTTATGTGCTCCACCAATTGATTGGTGTCATCACCAGTTGAGTTCAGGGGAGATTAAATTTACAATAGCTTGGCAGAGAATGAATATATCTATGCCAGCGGTTCCCAACCAGTAGTCCGCAAGAACAAAAATATGGTCCGCGGCCTCACCATTACTACATTGTTGCCTTGAAACCACATGGCAGCAAGAGTGACCGGTCTCATGAAACGTTCTTATAATCCCAAGGCAACTGAGATGTTGGGAGGAGAGAGGTTGACTACCCACAAAATATTACTACTACCAGATCAGCTTTAGATTCTTAAATATGGTTTTCTGTGGTCAAGCAGATGGCAACTATTGGATGGCATATGTTCTGTATCAGAAACTAGAGCTGATGTGCTCTATCTAATGCAATTTTCTGAATCAGCATCCCCCAATTAACCAAACAGAATCTAAAGCTGACCAAAAACTGAGTTGTAACCCTTTTGGTACTAATGTTGGAGAATGGTTCCTCTTCAAGTGGTCCCTAGTCAAAGTGGTCCCTGGTCAAATAAAGGTTGGGAACCACTGATCTATTCTGTAGAAATAACATAGCTCCCCACCACTTTGACTGGCATGGCTCAATGCAACAGAATCCTGGGACTTACAGTTTAGCGAGGCACCAGCACTCTTTGGCAGAAAAGATTAAAGACTTCATGAAACTACAACATTGGACCATGACAGCTAAAGTGGTGTCAAAATGTATTAATTTTACAGGGCAGATGCACCCTGAGATATCAGTAGAGTGGAATATGGTTGGGTATTTTATATCTTTTGGATGAGAGACCCGAACAAGCTCATCTTTATCCAAACCATTACTTTTACAAGCAAAATCGCAGTCAGTGTAACGTTCTGCCTTCAAATTTATCCTGACTATTAGGTAGGTCGTTTCTTTCACATGCAGGAGATGATCCTCTTTTGGCAGCAATGGTTGAGTTTGGATTAGCCATCTTTCTTGCAGCTCTCTGACAACTGAACAACATATGCCTCATAGAGATTAACCAGCTAATTCCAGCTAAGCTCCCCCATCCGCACAGGACTCAATTGGTTATCAACAGATCTTTGCCTCCGAACGTAATCTAATGGGATGATCTGCTTTGGGCGGCTGGTAGGGCTGAACCAAAAATCTACCCTTATTCTCAGGAAAGATCAAAGATGGAGGAAACTGGCAAAAAGAAACATTGATGTCTTGTAATTACCCAAGTGGCCAAATGATTATTTATCTACAGCAGTGGTTTCCAAACCTTTTTGGCCTACCGCCCCCTTTCCAGAAAAAAATTTACTCACCGCCCACCTAGAAATTAATTTTTTTTAATTTAATAGCAATTAAACAGAAAGATATATGTATTAATGCAGTAGTTCTCAACCTTTCTAATGCCATGACCCCTAAATAAGGTTCCTCATGTTGTGGTGACCCCCAACCATATTTTCGTTGCTACTTCATAATTAATTTTGCTGCTCTTACAAATTCTAATGCAAATATCTAATATGCGGGATGTATTTTCAAATTGAACATAATTAAAACATAGTGATTTATCACAAAAACAATTGTTTGGGGGAGTATGGACTACGGATGATGGGATTTGCAGTACCTTCAATCGATTCAGCTCTGACTTCCACAGACCACTGAGACCCCCTAAATTACAGAACTGGACCAAACTTTTTCACAGAGAACCCTCATGACCAACAGAAATTACTGGAGGGGTTTGGGAGGAATTGGCAGTGATTTAGGGGAAATGTAGTTCAAATACATCTGGAGAGAACTGAGAACTCAAACTACTATGGATCTGGACCAAACTTGGCATGAATACTCAATATGCCCAAATTTGAACACTGGTGGAGTTTTGAGAAAATAGCCCTTCTCATTTGGGAGTTGTAGTTACTGGGATTTATGGTTTACCTACAATCAAAGAGCATGTTGAATTCCACCAACAATGGAATTGAGCCAAACTTGGCACACAGAACCCCCATGACCAACAGAAAATACTGGAGGGGTTTGGAATGAATTTCCTCCGCTGGGGAAGGCCGCACTTTCTTCCGTGGTGGCGGGGAGGCTCCGCTGGAGGACGCGGAAGCCTTTGCACTGCAGCCTTCGCACTGCACTGTGTGTGGGGTTCAAAGCGAAGGGGGCGGGGCCAAGGAACAGCGCCGTGCGACCCCTCCTAAATGGCCAATTGTTCACTGCCCCCTTAAAGAGGTTCACCGCCCCTCGAATTCGCCTGAGCCTCCCACCACCCCCTTGGATTGCCTCACCGCCCACCAGGGGGTGGTACTGCCCACTTTGAGAATCAGTGATCTAAAACAGGGCTGTCCAATGGTGCCTTGGGGGTGCATACGGCCCCCAGCCCCTTCCCTATGGCCCCCAGCCCCTTCCCTACGCCCCCCTAAGCTTTTAAATTAAAAATAAAAATTGAAAAATAAAATAAATAATAATTTTTTTAAAAAAAATACCTACTTCCGGGTTCGGAGCAAGTATCGTGAGAATACGCAATCCACACGGGATTTCGCTGTCAACGCGAGATCACGCCGGCGTTGACAGCAAAATCCCGTGTGGATTGCGTATTCTTGCGATACTCTTTGGCTACTCTACTACTGGATCGCTGAGGCCCACAGACGCGATTAGGACCTTCTTCGACTCAGTCGGTCGTCGCCTCTCTCGTTGTCCGGGTACTCCTGGATCCTGCGCGTTTGGAAAAGGTAGGCCGAAGCAGGGGGCTCCTCAGGGGCTCCTCATTCCCTCCCCATCTCCCTCATGTATTAAATATAAAATTAAATATATTTAAAGATGAAATAAGGGAGATGGGATACATTAAAATAAGGGGAGAGGGGAGGATGGAATTAAATATATTTAATATTAAATTAAAATAAGGGGAGAGGGGAGGATGGAATTAAATATATTTAATATTAAATTAAAATAAGGGGCGGGGAGGGGGCAGAGCAGGGGGCAGAGCCGGGGGCGGGGGCAGACCCTACGGCCCCCCCAAGTCATCAGTGACCGGAATTCAGGCCCCTGGGCCGGTAGAAGTTGGACAGCCCTGATCTACAACTTCACTTGAAGTGTGGAAAGCTGTTTTAACTCAGAATATCCTGTGATACTCACCAAAAATATGGAGACAATGTCAAGATAGACAGAAGTCAATTCCAGGAGAGCCCAGGTTTTCATGTCTGTTTTGCCTTGCTCCTAATCGTATTTAGTCCTGTGTAAAGCTTTAAACATTTTTCCCCTTACAAATAACATTTGATTAGCTACAATTAAATTTAATTAGTACAATCCACTTTTATTTTTTTTACTACAAAACCCGCCAGTTTCTAAATATGGTGAGTGAGTGGGGTAAAATGAGAAAGACATGACTCAAAGTGGTTTTCAGTAGAGCGCTGTAGCCTGGTGGTGTAATCTATTAGTGTTATTTAAATGGATTGGCTTGATTATATTGGCTTAGAAAGGAAGAAGACTGTTTGTGATGAATCTGTATCCAATTTACTAGCCTGACCTTTGCTTCAGGAGGAAAGAGTGCCAGCAGCTATCTTGTCCATAATGAAATCAAATCACTTCAAATTAACAGTGTCAAGTGCTGGCTGCTTGAGCAATATCCCTAAAGACCTTTTGCTAATCAAACCAAGCCATTTGTCCATTTCTGTTAAATCCATCAGTTTCAACAATTCCTCCATAGTAGGAAGCGTTGAATTCTTTCCTCATGTCCATTCAACAGTCTTGCTGGCACAGTCGTATATCAAAGCAATCTTCCAACTGTACATCAGCCTCAAAAGAAAAGAAGTTCTGGTTATAATTAACATTAATCCTTAAAATCCTCTATATGACTATTTGAATTATTTTTTTTAGCCTTTTCAC
>JARBWK010000006.1:116936747-116954460 GCA_030556195.1 Anolis apletophallus | reverse complement strand
CCTACCGGTGTGATTCATCAAAGGAACCCAACCCAGAAAGAAGCAGAGGAGGGAGAGTTCCAGCCAGAGAAAATGGGTGCTGGGTGTGATGAGACAGTGATCATTGAGGATCAACTGACTGACACCAAAAGCCCAAAGGGTAGGAGCCGGAGCCATCACTGAGATCCTGTCTTTAGGGTCATACCCAGGAATAATAGCCCAGGACAATCAAAAGAGCATTATGAGGCTCATCTGTCGCCTAGAAAATCCATCAGTGCCACTGGGAAAATGGTTAAAAGCATTGCAAACTGAAGCTGAAGAGTTAAGTCAAATGGAGATACAGCAGAAAATGGCATTAGATTACCTCTTGACAACCAAGGAGGATTTGTGCAATGATCAAAAGACAACTGCTAAATACAATTTCATAATCTGAACCAAAGATAGAAGATGGCCTGAAAAGCTACAGGTCATGATTCAACATAATGTTAATGAACCATCTCAGTTTTCATGGCTAAATTTATGGTTGCCAAACGTGGCCTGGTTGAAAGAGTTGGAGAGATTTTAGGCTGCCTTAATCATGTTTGCATTCGCTTTTTGTAAAACGCTTTGCAAAAGAAAAAGTGAGGAAATGAAGGAGACTCATTGAGTTGCAGAAGAAACGTCAGGAGAAAATGCTACCCAGGCATAGGCATAGCAGAGTTAGCAATAATCTGCCCAGAGACAGCAGAACAGAGAAGGGAGTCAAACTGAGCATGTGCAGGAATGCAAGAGATAAAGAAACACTATCTCCAACAATGAAGCGTGGACAGTCCGTGTTAAATTGTGATAGGCTGCAATTCTAGCTGCGACATAACTTTTAACCAATAATAAGATGTTGGGCAACCATAAGTTGAACCCTGATGCTTGTATAAATATGTGCCTTACAAGAGGGGAGGGGCCGCCCCCTGGGAGCACCATGTTGTGCTGAGGGACGGACTCACAGCTGTGAAAACAAAGTAAACTGAGCTTTCTGAGAAAATCCTGTTGTCTGTCTTCCCTCCTACTGCGTCTGCACGAGCAGCCTGCCTTGTGGGAGTATGGCTATCTGCTACAATTTTATATTGTATTAATGTTTTTATGTGCATTACTTGCTGCATGTAAACTGTCTTGAGTCGCCAAAAGGCTGCGAAAGGCGGTATACAAATACAGTAAATAAATAAATAAATAAAAGAGGTTTTCCATTGTCTTTCTCTGAGACTAAAAGAGTGTTACCTGCCCAATGGGCTTCTGTGGCAAAGCAGGGATTTGAATCTTGGTCTGCAAAGTCATTGTTCAGCAATCAAACCACTACACCAGGCCTGCACAATGTGCATCCTGGGGTCCGGATTCAACCCTCACAATGATTTGGTGTGGCCCGGTGAGCCTCTGAGCCTCTGAGCCACAGCCTTAGAACCTCATCACATTGAGGTCCTTGATGCAGAGGTCATTGGGGGTGGGAGGGGGGCATAGGGCAGCGGAGCAAATCGTGGGGCAGTGGGGCAAATCTGGCAACCTGCATTGCCCACACCACCTGCTTGCCCATTACATCTACCTGCATTGTCAAAATGATTCCTAATCTGAACACAAGTAGTCTCCCATGTTCAGGTTTTCCCCTCCTATCACGCTTCCTTGACATAGCTGGCAGCCTCCCAGAAGTAGATGTATGTTGTGGGATGAGATAACGGTGATTTCTATGCCATGGAAGTGTTCTACAATGGGGAATTTAGCTAATGTGATGAGAGGGATGTCCCATATAGCGCTATAGCAGAGTAGCAATCAGAACCCTCCATTCCCTCCACCAAGTGTTCCACTATTCCACTGCCATTTCATATCCTTCAATATTTCAAATTGAAGACTGGGGTTGCCATCCTCTTTCCTCTCCAATGCATGGCTGGGACTTCTCGGCCTCCTGAGATACCACCACCCAGCAAAGATGGCAAAGGCTTGACTTGGCTGGAGCATGGAACTAGAACTGAGCTGAGGAAGATTTAAATGGAGACGGAGGCTCCAGCATCACTAACAGCAGGGCCCAAGCACTACCTTTTGCCTTATGCCCTACATTAATGCTAACAGCATAGGATTAATAGGTTAAATGCCGGTTGTACCAGAATTAGAGAAAAAAAATTACAGGTAGAAGTGACTTGTTGTAGTGAGGTCAATATATGTGTTAAGAGTTTTGTGTTTATTTGTATTTATTTGTGGTTTGTAATGTATGGGATTGTTGTGTGTTGGCTGGACTGCAAAGGGCTAACAGGATTTGTGTAAAATCTTGAGGTGCACAGCTCTCGGTATAAATGTGACCGGGGCCTTTCGATGTTCTGGGCAGGTGCACGTTTTGAATTCTGTCAGTTGGTCGGCAACCGTTGGAGAGTCAGTTAGCCAGCAGCAGTTGGAGAGGGCAGAGTTAGTCAGAAGCAGGGAGACTAGCTGGTAGCAGATTTAGGAAGCCGCTGTTGTCTGTTCTGAGGGGAACATATAAGTCTGTGTGGTAATACTGCAGAAGGCAGTTAGGCTTAGGGAGCCCATAGGAACCACTGTTTATAGGTTAGGCTGGGAAGCTAACCTAATATATAGATAGGAAGCCTATAGTGGCAGAGTGTCTATAGTATTGTCAAGCCAGTGATTGAGGAAACTCAGTCAAGCATTGTATTTAGGAATTTTGTAACATTAAAGATCTGTACCTCATCTGAAGTTACTGTAACCAACTAAGCTCAGTACATCGAAACACTGTTCAAATAAACGTTACAGTTATTTAACATAAATATCTTTCCTCGTTGTTCCTTCAAATACAAGCCTCAAAATAAACCCCTCACATTGGTAGCCACGTTTGTTATGGTGGCAGTGTGTTTGTAAAAAGATCCTCAAGTGAAGATTGCTAGCTGTAAGTGGCGATTCTCCACAAATTGGTGGCAGCGGTGGGATTTGAAGGAAAGTACCCTGCCACAGTTCTCCACAGAGATTAAAACATCCTCAGAAGTAGAGGCACGCTTGAAGGTTGCGTCTTCTTCACACTTGTTCTCCAAAGATCTCAGATTTCTTCTGCAGTCTGCTAGTAGAACTTTGGATGGTATACCATCATGTGCCTCAAGTAAATCCCAGTTTATGGTGCTCTGAAGGCAAACTCATTTCAGGTTTTTCTTGCAAATTCTTGGGGGGGGGGGTCCCACTGCCTTACTCAAGACTGAGAGATTGTGACTTGTCCAAAGTCACCTAGATGGTTTCCGTGGCTTGGTGAGCATCTGAACTCTTTCCAGAGTCTGGGGTATATCTACACTGTAGAAGTAATGTAATCTGACACAACTTAAATCACTATATACCTCTAATGTACTCATGTATCAAAATCCTGACATTTCGAAACAAAAAATATTAGAAGTAGTACTACAGTAATTCTACCTCTTCCAGTTAAAGACATGCTACTTTAACAACACAATCTCACTTTCATATGTTCTGAAACATGTGGATAGTACACTTAGACAAATGGTCATAGAATTGCCACCTTGAGCAGGTGGCAGTGTAGATTTGATTTTAGGATCCATAATGTACACCTCAAGATACTTTGGGATATATAGTATGATCCACATATCCAGAAGACCAGCATCTGTGGTTTCATTTATCCATGCCCAACAAATTATTTGCTTTCTAGGCATTATTTAGGTCCACCAGCATGACTCTGTGGTAATTCTAGGCTTCAATTCAATAGGATTCACTTTTAGTCAAAGTTTTGCTTATCTACATAAAGACCAGGATAGGACAGTAACACTGTATTTCTGAATGGGGATATAACTGTTCCACTGTGCTATTTTCATAATAGATTGTTAGATAGGATATGTGCAATTTTAAATAGTTTCAGGCCCAATGGGTCACAAATTTAAACACACACATTTACATTGCAACTAAAATTGGATTTGGGCTATAACTTTGGGCTGTATGTTCTCTCACTATTCCTCCACAAACCTCTCCTGTTGTGCTCATCAGTAATTATTGCATAGCACCGGGTGTGCATAATTGCATTAAACTATAAGAATGCAGTCATGACTCTGGGGGTGCGGGGAGAAGAAAGGGAGAGAATAATGCATGCCAGATGGTAGCTACATTGCTCAAAGCGCTTTTGAAAGGCATTTCCCAGGTCTGTGATGGGAACCTGAACAGAATATTTGCAAAAGGAAAATAATACTTTGCCTCTTCTTAATGAGATCTCCTATGCTGAGAAAGATTCCTGATAACACATGAAAAGATCATTGTTTGCCAACCAAATAATATAAAATGCAAATAATCACTGTTAGTGAGTTTTAAAAAGGTACAGTTATATATTTCAGGCAAAACCACCACTGAGTATTTCTTGTCTAAGAAAACCTGATGAAATTCATTAATACACCCTTCTCCCAACTTAGTATTATGCTTCCTCATGTTAAACAATGGAATCCCATGTCAAAAGATTTGCTGGTAAGTGAAGTGATTTATAGCTTCCAAATCACGACCTCCCCAACCGCTGTAAGCTAGATAGCAAGCATTCCAGAAGCAAGCAAAACTACACAGCAGAGTCCTTTCACACCAAAAACATGTGATATTTTAATTTTAGCCTAAATTGATGTTTTATTCTTTGTTCTATTGTTTTATGTGGATTGTGAGCCACTCCGAGCCCTTAGGGAGTGGCGGCATACAAGATTGAATAATAAATAAATAAATATGTGCTGCAGCCCGTCTATCAGCAAAGTTCAACCGCCAGCACCACCCAACTCCTCTATAAGTTGCTCCAATGGGGGAAGTGTGGACTGTGTGGATTCCCCCCATTGCGTCTAATGGCAACACAGGAACTCTCCTGTTGCCATGGTAGTGGCATGTGCTGGTGTCAGGCCCCAGGCCCTTGTCTCCATAGAACCAAACTACAGCCATGATGGCATTAAGTTGCCATGCAGGCCTGTCTGCCTTTCTTCTGCAAACCAACTGCAAAGCAGGCAGCCGATAAGCGGAGGCGCTGAGAGCTCGGAGATGGGGCGACTCCTGTTTGCCCAGATGTCCAGAGTTAATTGGGTTTACATACCTTGCTGCTGGGATCCATCTAGTGAGAACTGACACTCGACGCAAGTACGTTGAGAGCTTCAAAGCCTTAAAGAACCATAAAACCCTGGGCCTTAGCATTCATCCCCATCTCGAGCCAACTTTGCATCTTCAAGACCATGGATTCCTGAATAGGCCGCTGGGCCTCCTTGCTAAGAACTTTGCCTGTCAAGCCTGCTTGCTGCTCTCTTTGGATTTGGCCCGCTTGGGCATAAAGACTTTGTTTTGCTTTGGATCCTGATTACTAGAGGACTATAATCAATTGCTGCTTTCATTGAACAGTGCTGCTATTTTGCTGGTGCTACTTTAAGGCAATTTAGACTGACTTCTAGCCTCTTTCCTTTAACCAGTTATTCTAAATAAACCGTTGCACCTCAGTTGGTCTCTGTGGTCTACTAAGGGAGGTTCCAAAGTGTCTTGGGCGCGACAGCTGGCTCCACCCTACTACACCCTGCCAGAGTCATTTGATGGGAGCCGGCGGGTTCCGTGGATGACATGGGTTTAACTGGTGTATGCTCCCAAGTTAAGCCCTTGAGGTTGATAGTCACATACAGAACATAGGCAGATAATCACACCCTGAGTCACACAGGAGAGAGAAAGATGGATACTTTCATCCTCCTGATATAGCTACCTGCTGATAGGTTATCAATAAGAAACACTGGCTGATGCAATCCCTTTGAAATACACCTCACCTCACATGGTTATGGCTCAGCCATTACCACATTGTCTTGAGTGTTGCATCATGACATTACCCAGGTGCTCTCAATGAACCACGTTTATCAAATAGCATTTTCTTTCATGATTCAAGATGCTGTCCCATTTCTGTATAATCTCCCATATCCTGAAAAGTTACTTTCAAAGTAGTAGTCTTTATTCTACTATTAACTGATGGGGGAAGAGAAGATGAACAGAATCTTGCTATTCCCAATAGGCTCAGCCAAAAGGAAATTGCTGAAGTCTCTCATGGTTTGTGTATTTTTCCTCATTAGTATATTTTGCCATCTTGATCACACTCTGATGTCCCTTGGCCACAAATCAGTCAGTTTTAATCTGTGCAATTTTGGAGGGTATGCGATCAAACCAGTAATAATCCGATCTTGCTCAGGAGAATAATTTCCCATTTGTAAGCATGGGATTATTGTATCCTCTGCCTCCTGAATCAATGTGGAGTGAAAGAGGCAAGTACAAATCAAGCAGGAAATATTTTACAGAGCTGATGTAGATATGTAGTATAATTCTATATCCATGAGGCTGATACCTGCAGCTTCATTTATTCAAGAGCACCATTTTCTACCCAGGTGCTCCCTTCTCCCTGGTATATCGGCCCTACCAGTTGAATCTCCTGTTTCTCAAGCATAAGGCATTTCCCTTGAGATTAGCAGAATATTGTAATCTTGCTTTTAGGGATGGGTCAGAATTTTTATTTCAGATCCTTTTGGGGAAAATTAAATCATAATTTGCACACTTTAGTATTTGTGGTGGGCAGAACCTGAGTCTTTAAAAAAAACATGTGGGAAACCAAATATAATTTTGTTCATCCAAGCCCAGGGTTTGACTGATTTTAATATTGGATTGAATCCTTGTGTAATTTTTTTTCAGGCCCTATATTCTTCTTCTAAATGGCATTTTGTTATTAAGATTTCTCCGGCAGGCAGAGACAATATGGTCCTCATCAAACTAGGAATTTCTATATTTATTGAATGGGAGAAGATTGCCATTGGTGCTTAACCCATTTGGGATGAATCTACATAAACTCACACCATGCATATTCAAGATGGAAATAACCTGAGGGGTTTTTGTGTTTTGTTTTTAATCCAAATGCAAGTGGAAAGCAAAAGTAGCACATTTTCATTCTTAATTGGGAAAGTATTAAAATGTCCTCAATATATTTTCCAGGCGAACATTCTTGCAGGAAATGGAAAGATTCCAAAGTTGGGCACAAGGCATTTGCCACCATGAACATCACTCATACATCTTTGACAATGTGATTTCCTTGTCTGTAAAGACATCATATCCCCACCAGCTTTGTGACACATGGATGCACTAATGGGTCTTTGGTTATATCCCCCCCCCCCTGGCAGAAGTGAGCTCCCTGCCTCTAAAGCATTTTGTTATACAAATCGCAGCAAGGAAGCCATGAGATTTGCTTTAATTAAGGATTATAGATACCAGGTCTTTTCTAAGTCCTTTGCCTCAACTAGCCAGAAAAGTGCAGCAGCCTTTGGGGGGAATACAATAAAGCAGATATTAATTCAATCTAAGTGGCATTATGTATTGGATTTGCATAAGTCACATGAATATTAAAAAACAGCATCATGATGATGTTGGGACATGATGTCATGAGAATTGATAAAACTGAACACAGATCTCAGTGTTCCTCACATTCAAAACCTCTCATCAATATTTGCTGGTTGTTTCATTCCTAGGGGTGCCTGAAAGGGAGAAAACAATGGAATTACTCTTATTTTTACAGATGAGAGGGCAAGGATAGACATGATTACTATCTTTATTGCATTTCTATGCTATGGCACTTTTTAAAATTCAGCAAACCAAGTGCAAATTCACTTGACAAATGTGCCTTTTGACTTGGGAACCTTCCACATTACAGAATTATAGCACTATAATTCCACTTTAGTTGCAATAGCTACATCATATGGACTCCCAGAGTATCTAAACATTAAATATTTAGAGCTCTGAGCCAGAGAGCTCTAGCATCTCACCAAACTAAAAACCCCAGGATTTTTCAGGGATGCAGCCATGACAGTTATAATGGAATCACAGTGCTATAACCTTAAGAAATGGGGATACAAAGTGGAGTTCATGACATGCGAGTGCGGGGAAGAGCAACCACAGATTACCTACTACAATGCAGCCTGAGCCCTGCCATATGCACAATGGAGGACCTTCTCACAGCAACACTACAAGTGGCCAGTTTCTGGTCAAAGGACATTTAGCATAATGCCAAATTTTCAACTTTATGTTTTTGAATACATTATAACTGCACCTTCAATTTGCTTCTGACATTATAACTAAAATAAAAAGTCCTAGAATTACATACTATGAAATATCCCTTTGAATGAATCAGCAGCCCTAGCTAGCTAGGATTGCTGGAGTAAAAACTGGAGAATCTCCTGGTTGTTTATAGTTATGTAGAAGAAAAGGGAATTTCAGCAAGTATTACTTATTACCTGGTTGCATTACCTAGCATCCCTATCTTAAAGTTAGTGAACTATGCTGGCTTAATGAGCCATTACTCTGGCACAGAACCTTGTTTCTAAAGTGTGCAGTGATGAGTGGGTGAAAACAGAGAAATTTGCCTTTAAAAAAGAAAGCTGGATCCTTGAAGACAAGTTGTGCTGGGAAGGCTGTCTTGAAAAATCACCTGTTCCATTATCACCTTCACAGAATACCACTACTGTGCTGCTGCCAGGGCCTTTAAATTTGGCTTTAAGGGTGATGGACGTGCAAGTCGCTTTAGGCCCTGGGGCTGCGATAGCCTTCCTACACAAAGGAGATCTGGGGAGTACTGGACTCAGGATGGTAAACCAAACAATGTTTATTGATTTACAACCAGTAAACTGGTGGTTCAAATGCTTAGTTGTTGCTAGGGATTGCAGGAAGTCCTTTGGGGGAAGGGGTGCAATCACTTGCCTTTAGGTTGCAGAGTCCAGAATGCTGTACTTTAATTCCAGGTCTTCTGTTGCTTTCAATGGTCCTTTGGCTCACAAAGTCCTCTGGCCCCAAAATCTACAGTCTCTATGCGAAGGCAGGCCTTCCTTTGTCACTGCAGGCTTTGGTTGAAAGCTTTAGGTTGGCTATGGTGAATGAAGATGCATTGTCCAAGTGTGAGCTCAGATTTCCATCCACATCCATGTGCTTTCTTTGTTGGAATGGGCAAAGGAAGGAAGGAAGTTCAGCCCATCAGGTGACCTCAGAAAGGGGAGGGTTTCAGGTAATGATGTCACCTTTGGCGCCAAAACACAGCCCCTCCCACCAATGCCCATATACAGTTGAAACAGAACAAAGGCAATTGCAGGTGGGACAAACCAGGTACAACAGGTAATACCAAACAGGCCCAGTAGGGGCCGGAACAACTACCTTTGCATATTCATCTGGAATGTAGGCATGGCAGAGCTGAGTTACTGGAGGGCCACTAGCTTACTGTCTCTCATTTGTGCCATATCTGTGGCACTTTTGGTTATTTCACTATCATACTAGTAATGTAAAGTCCCTACCTATGTTGCAAGTGATTACTAAAAAGGTGCCCTTCTTAGTGGCAAATAATACTCTACATATGGAATAAGCTTCCCAGAGAGTATAGTTTCTCCAGATGGTTGCATGCTTCATGCCTTCTCTATGACCTCTTCTGTTTCAATGACATGTTTTTTATTCACCTGTTACTTTGAAATCAACATAAAGTAATACCTTGACTTGAGAAATTAATTCATTCTGTGACTGTGATCATAAGTCAAAACATTTTTATCTCAAAGTAATTTTCTCATTGAAATGCTATTAATCTGTTCCGGCCCCCACAAATCATCCCAATGTTTTTATGTGTTTTAAAATAAAAAATGTACTTTATACATAACAAATAATGTATAAAATGATAATGTTCAGTGATAGGCAGTGCTTGGTTCCATCAACCCACTGTGGCAAGGAAGCACATTCGAGGCAACAATATGGGTCTTATGGCGTCATGCCTGGTCTTAAAGGGAGTGACCACGTAAATAGCTATAAAAATCCTATGCCCAGGGGATGCAGATTGCTTTCCTCTGAGGGAGAGGGCCCCAAAGACTTCACAGAACAAAGCTTCTTGAAAAAAGGTAGCTGGGTTTATTTTACAAGACACAAAGCTGTAAGTGTCTGGCTCCAAATCAATTGCAAAGTTCATTGGCTTGAAGAATCCAAAGCAGTCTTATGTAATCCTCTTCTCCAGTCTGTGAAGGGTGGATGGTGAACGCCTCTCCTTCTCTCTCTCTCTCTGGTCAGCCGCCACGGATGATGGACAGACCCCAGCCACTGGACTCCTATAAACTGAAGGGCGAATCCTTCCTATGCTGAGTCCAGGGCTGGTTGAAAGCAGTATTTTTTCATTAAAAGGTGACAGGCCGGAGCTGACAGCCCCGTGGCACAGTCACACGTCCCTGGTAGTCAATGAGGTAAAATCAGAGAGGTTTCCCCCTTTTATAACCTTTGAGATGTGTAGGGGAAAAAATGGAGGGAAAATCTAAGGAGCTGAGTGGATGGAGGCTCTGTGGTGACTTTTGGAGGGAAAATACTAAGTGGTGATTGGGGGAATGCTATGAGGTGATTCCTGGAAAGGAAACAGAGAGGATGAGCCCCTCCCAACCAGGAAAAACAACAATCCAGCCCCAAAACTGCAAAGAGGCCTTTTAAAGTGACAAGGCCCAGCAAACATACACAAGATGTAATTGCTACACCTTTTAAAATAAGCAGGCCAAGCTTAGCGCAGGCCGCAACAGGTCTTGGCCAGCATGGCAAAAAACATCATTTTCTTCATACTGTAATTCCAGACTCCCTCCCTCCCTCTCTTCTTGAAGTGAAACATACAGTACCAGGAATAAAATACACACAAGTGAACTAACCCAAACTTTTTTTAAAAAAAGAAAATTTTTTATTGGTTAAAACAGGGCTGTCCAACTTCTACCGGACCTGTGGCCGAAATTCCAGTTACTGATGACCTGGGGGGCCGAAGGGTCTGCCTCCACCCCCGGCTCCGCCCCCTCCCCGGCTCCACCCCAGCTCCGCCCCCTTCCCGGCTCTGCCCAGGCTCCACCCCCTCCCCGGCTCCACCCCAGCTCCGCCCCCTCCCTGGCTCCGCCCAGGCTCCGCCCCCTCCCTGGCTCCACCCCTGCCCTGCCCCCTCCCCGGCTCCACGCTCTCCCCCGCCTTGGAGGTGTCTGTGGAGGACACCGGGGCTTTGACTTGGAGATAGAGATGAACACCAAAATCCCAGTCTCAAGTCCCAGTCCCTGCTTTGAACTGGATTATATTGCAGTGTGGACTCAGGGCCCTTCACACAGCCATATAACTCAGAATATCCAGGAAGGAAACCCCACAAAACCTGCTTTGAACTGGATTATATTGCAATGTGGACTCAGGGCCCTTCACACAGCCATATAACTCAGAATATCCAGGAAGGAAACCCCACAAAACCTGCTTTGAACTGGATTATATTGCAATGTGGACTCAGGGCCCTTCACACAGCCATATAACTCAGAATATCCAGGCAGGAAACCCCACAAAACCTGCTTTGAACTGGATTATATTGCAGTGTGGACTCAGGGCCCTTCACACAGCCATATAACTCAGAATATCCAGGAAGGAAACCCCACAAAACCTGCTTTGAACTGGATTATATTGCAATGTGGACTCAGGGCCCTTCACACAGCCATATAACTCAGAATATCCAGGAAGGAAACCCCACAAAACCTGCTTTGAACTGGATTATATTGCAGTGTGGACTCAGGGCCCTTCACACAGCCATATAACTCAGAATATCCAGGCAGGAAACCCCACAAAACCTGCTTTTGAACTGTGGATTATATTGCAGTGTGGACTCATGTGGACTCAGGGCCCTTCACACAGCCATATAACTCAGAATATCCAGGAAGGAAACCCCACAAAACCTGCTTTGAACTGGATTATATTGCAGTGTGGACTCAGGGCCCTTCACACAGCCATATAACTCAGAATATCCAGGAAGGAAACCCCACAAAACCTGCTTTGAACTGGATTATATTGCAATGTGGACTCAGGGCCCTTCACACAGCCATATAACTCAGAATATCCAGGAAGGAAACCCCACAAAACCTGCTTTGAACTGGATTATATTGCAATGTGGACTCAGGGCCCTTCACACAGCCATATAACTCAGAATATCCAGGCAGGAAACCCCACAAAACCTGCTTTGAACTGGATTATATTGCAGTGTGGATTCAGGGCCCTTCCACACAGCCATATAACCCAGAATACCTGCTTTGAACTGGATTATCGGAGTCCACACTCATATAATCTGGTTTAAAGCAAATAACATGGGATTTTATTCAGATGTGTGGAAAGGAAGTCAAATAAGAAGCCAGGGCCCTTCCACACAGACCTATAACCCTGAATGATAAGGCATAATATTCATTCTGCCTCTGCTAATAATAATAATAATAATAATAACAACAACAGGTTCCTGGAGTAGGAGACCTCCAAGGGCCATCCAGGGCAATCTCCTTCTGCCATAAGGGGAAAACACAATCAAAGCATTCCTCACAGATGGCCATTCAGCCTCTGATAATAATAATAATAATAATATAATAATAATTACAATGGGTTCCTAGAATAGGAGACCTCCAAGGGCCATCCAGTCCAATCTCCTTCTGCCATAAGGGGAAAACACAATCAAAGCATTCCTCACAGATGGCCATTCAGCCTCTGATGATGATTATAATAATAATAATAATAATAATAATTACAATGGGTTCCTAGAATAGGAGACCTCCAAGGGCCATCCAGTCCAATCTCCTTCTGCCATAAGGGGAAAACACAATCAAAGCATTCCTCACAGATGGCCATTCAGCCTCTGATGATAATAAGAATAATAATAATAATAATTACAATGGGTTCCTAGAATAGGAGACCTCCAAGGGCCATCCAGTCCAATCTCCTTCTGCCATAAGGGGAAAACGCAATCAAAGCATTCCTCAGCCATGTTGAATCAAACCTAAACTCTCATGAGAGCAACAGAAAGTACTGAACCTTGAGTTTGGGAGTTGTAGTTCTCCTCCATCCAGAGAGCACTGTGGACTCAAATAATGATGGATCAGGACCAAACTTGGCAGGAATCCTCAGGAGAAGAGGAAGCCGGAAAGGGAATGGGTGAGCACCCCCCCTGCTCCGAACTCGGCCCCGCCCCTTTTTCGCTCTGGCCACGCCCCTCTCACTCGTGCACTCTCTCTCCTTCCCTCTTTCCTTCAGGTGGTGGAAGGGGGAAGGAAGGAAAGGGAAAAAGAGAGAGAGAAGGAGGAGGGAGAGAGGGGGGAGGGAGGGAAGTAGGAGGAGGAGGAGGAAAGGAACCTGCTCCTCCTCCCTGACCCGCCCCTCACCCCCCCGCCGGAAAAAAAATAAATAAAAAATATTCGAAAAATATTCCAAAAAAATATTCCAAAAAATATTTTTAATTTTTTTAAAAAATCTTAAAAGGCAGATATCTTGCAGGAGGGTAGGGGGCCATGGGGAAGGGGCTGGGGGGCCGTATACGGCCCGGGGGCCGCCAGTTGGACAGCCCTGCCCTAAGCAACCCACATTCAGATTTGTTGCCCTGCGAGCACAGAACAACTTGCACTTCGCATTCAGAGGCGAAGCGAAGAGATCGACCCGTGGATATCCCCACGCCTTGAATACTCGAAACACCTCCTCGTGATGCAGTGACCACTCGTGTAGTGTCATCGGAGATCTGCTTAGAGCATCGGCCTCTATGTTTTCTTCTCCGGGAAGATGTATGGCCACGATGTGAATGTCCTTTCTTATGCACCATTCCAATAGCTGCAATGTTATACGTAGAAGTGTTTGTGAATGGGTACCCCCTTGTTTGTTCACGTAGTACATTACTGTAGTATTGTCTGTCAGCAATTGCACTACATGACCTTTTAGAACCAGTTCGAACGCCGCTAGAGCGTTTTTCACAGCCAATAGTTCCAGGCAGTTTATATGCAAGGTTTGTTCTTCCATAGACCAATGTCCTTGTGCTGTTAGGCCTTCTGAATGAGCACCCCAACCTCTCATCGACGCATCTGTAGTGACAGAGCGAGATGGGTTTGGGATTTGAAAGGGAAGACCACAGACTACATGACGGGGTTCCATCCACCACTGAAGTGTATTGAGGACAGCATAAGGGAGGGCCATAATTACAAATGGGTCGTCTCTTTGCGGGTTGAAAACAGAGTGGAGCCACGACTGCAGGGGCCTCATACGCAGTCTTGCATGAGGAGTTACAGCTGTAGTTGATGCCATGTGGCCCAGCAAAGTTTGAATTTGCCTTGGGGATACAACATTGTGTATAAAAATGTCTGTTATTTGACTTTGAAGTGCCGCATATCTCTCCTCTGGTAGGAAAACTTTTTCTTGCATTGAGTCTATTATCGCTCCGATAAATTGGATTCTGTGTGTTGGGACTAAATTTGACTTTTCTGAGTTTATCTCCAACCCGAGGGACTGCAGGAGAGAAAGTGTGAAATCAATGTTTAGTTTCAATTCATGTCTTGAATTTGCCACCAGCAACCAATCATCCAGATATGGATAAACTATTACTTTCTTCAATCGTAGGTACGCAGTAACTACTGCCATGCACTTAGTAAATACCCTAGGTGCCGTAGTAAGTCCGAAAGGCAGGACATTGAAACAGTATCCTTTTTCACCTACCATAAAAGAAAGGTATCTGCGATGTTGTGCTGCAATTGAAATGTGAAAGTATGCATCACGCAAATCAATGGTAGCAAACCATAATCCTTTATTAAGTAACGGCAGTATCGACGTCAGAGTAACCATTCTGAATTTGTTGCAATCAATAAAACTGTTAACATTTCTTAAATCTAAAATTGGCCTCACACCTCCGTTTTTCTTCTTAATCAGGAAATATCTGGAGTAAAAACAGTTTTGTAATTCGGATTGAATTAATGGTGAGATTGCCCCTTTCTGAAGTAACGTATCTACCTCCTGTAGCAGTGCTGTGGAAGTAGGAGTAGATATTATATTACCTAAAGGAGGCTTCTCAAAAAATTCCAAGAAATAACCTCGTCGTACTATTTGTAGTACCCATCTATCTGATGTGATCATTTTCCACTCCTTAAAGTAAGGCTTAAGCTTGTCCTTAAAACATATTGAGTCTGGAACCAGAGACTCTTGGTCCAAACTAACACTACCAACACATACAGAACTATTAACTGTTGAATTATTAACTGTCGATTTAAACTGCCGACTTTCCATACAGGGAACATCAAAGACGCCGTTTGGCCTGCCCTTGAAACTTCTGTTTCCCTTGGTAAGGAGTGAATCTATTCTTTTGGAAACTATTCTGATTCCTATTGCCCTGGAATCTGTTATTTCCCCAGCCTCTAGTCTTCCTAACAAAGGGCCTTCTATAATAGGGAGTGGCGTTTTGCCATCTAGGTCTTTGCTGATAAAAATTTTGTGTTGGAGGATGACCCAACCTATGTGCTGCCTGTCTCACCTCTTGTTTCTGTTTTATCCTCTCATCCGTATCCGGATGGAAGAGGCCTTGTTCACTCATGGGTAAATCTTCCGCTAAAGCCCTACCCTCATCAGACAAAGTGGAAGATTTTAGCCAGGCATAACGCCTTAAAGTTGTTGCAGATGCAAACAACCTTCCTGCGGTATCCGAAACATGTTTTCCCACATTCTTTTGAAGTTTAGATAGAATTAAAGCCTCCCTCTGTAGAGTCTTGGGAACACCGCGATCTCTAAGTGGTATAAGTTCTAAGTATGGTAAAAATTTTGTCCACAAAAAGGTTTGGTATCCACTCATATAAGTAATGTAATGAGCGATACGTGTTAGGAGACCTGAGGATACATGAATCTTTTTGCCCATTGCATCTAATCTCCTTTCATCTTTTTGCAGCGGAGCCATCGCAGACCCTTTGGGTCGTTTTGATTTCACAATTTCTGAAACAACTGTATTTGGGATAGAACATAAGAACATAAGAACATAAGAAGAGCCATGCTGAATCGGACCTCAGCCCATCTAGTCCAGCATTCTGTATCACACAGTGGCCCACCAGTTGTACACGGGGATCTCGAGCAGAAGGGAGGGCAAAACCCTGACCTGCTCCCGACCCCCCACAACCAGTACCCGGGGAAGATCCTGCCTACCTCAACCAACTCCAAGGTGGCACTTGAATGTCCTTTTCAGTAACTACCGATACACTTGGTATCCATGAATCTGTCTAATCCTGCCTTGAAGTTGTTCAGGCTGACAGCTGTCACAACCTCTTCTGGAAGTGAGTTCCATAACCCAATGACCCTCTGGGTGAAGAAATATTTCCCCTTATTAGTCCTAATTTTCCTACCTTGGAGCTTCAGGGAGTGCCCTCTAGTCCTAGTGTTTTGTGACAAAGAAAATATTTTTCTTTATTCACCTTTTCTATCCCATGCATGATTTTATACACTTCGATCAAGTCACCTCTTAAACGCCGTCTTTCAAGGCTGAAAAGACCAAGGCGTTGCAACCTGGTTTCATAAGGGAGCCGCTCCATCCCTTGGATCATTCTTGTTGCCCTTTTCTGTACCTTTTCCAGTTCCGTTATATCCTTCTTAAGGTGCGGAGACCAGAATTGTACACAGTACTCCAAATGTGGCCTTACCATCGATTTGTAGAGAGGTAATACAACATTTGCTGACCTATTTTCAATTCCCTTCCTGATCATGCCAAGCATAGAATTTGCTTTTTTCACTGCTGCAGCGCACTGGGTTGACATCTTCATTGAGCTGTCCACCAAAACCCCAAGATCCCTTTCCTGGTTTGTCTCGGAAAGCTTTGACCCCATCAATTGGTAGGTGTAGTTGGGGTTCTTTGCCCGATGTGCATGACTTTACACTTGTTTAGGTTAAAATGCATTTGCCACTTTGTTGCCCATTCACTCAATTTCGAGAGATCTTTCTGGAGCTCTTTACAATCAGTTTCATTTTTAACTACCCTGAACAATTTAGTGTCGTCTGCAAACTTTGCTACCTCAGAATTCACTCCTACATCCAGATCATTAATGAATACATTAAAAAGTAACGGACCCAAAACTGAACCTTGGGGTACGCCACTTCTCACCTCTTTCCACCCAGAGAAATGTCCGTTTATTACCACCCTTTGTTTCCTACAGTTTAGCCAGGTTCCAATCCAGGACAAGACCTGTCCCCTGATTCCATGGCTGAAGAGCTTATTTAGGAGCCTTTGGTGAGGGACTTTGTCAAAAGCCTTTTGAAAGTCAAGGTAAACAATATCAATTGGGTCCCCTTTATCTATGTGTTTATTTACACCCTCAAAGAATTCTAACAAGTTAGTAAGACATGATTTGCCTTTGCAGAAACCATGTTGATTTTCTTTCAGCAATGCCTGTTCTTCTATGTGCCTAGTAATTTTTTCTTTAATAATGGTTTCCATCACTTTGCCTGGAACTGAGGTTAAACTGACTGGTCTATAATTTCCTGGATCACCTCTGGATCCTTTCTTGAAGATCGGTGTTACATTTGCCTCCCTCCAGTCCTTGGGTACAGTGCCTGATCTTAGAGAAAGGTTATATATCTTAGCTAGAAGTTCAGCAATTTCACACTTGAGTTCCTTAAGAACTCTGGGGTGGATGCCGTCTGGACCTGGTGATTTGTTGACATTTAGTTTAGTAAGGCATATGAGAACATCCTCCTTGTTTATCTCTATCTGTTTTAATTCTTTTGATTCCCTCCCTGAAAAAACTGACTCAGCTGCAGTTGGACGAGCTGCCCACTCTGCCCTAGACAAATCTATCCTATACATATTATCTATTCTCTTTGAGACTGCAGGGATCAATGCAGGAGAACCTTCTGAAACTAATGAAAGTTTTAAAATATATGGTAATGGTGGCAACGCTTGAGAAGTGGGAGCGTC
>JARBWK010000006.1:116891132-116936647 GCA_030556195.1 Anolis apletophallus | reverse complement strand
GTTTTCAACCCCTTACACCAATGCCCTTCCACCCATCTGGATTTACCAGAGGAGGTGTGCAGCTCCCTGCGATGGTGGCTGGACCACGACAATGTCTGCACGGGCATGCCTTTCAATACCCCAGTTCTAACAAAAGTATTAACCACGGATTCTTCCCTCAAGGGTTGGGGAGCCCACGTAGATCACTTAACAGCACAGGGGAAGTGGACAAAGATAGAGGAAACATACCACATAAATGTTCTAGAGTTGATGGCAGTCGACAAGGCTCTCAGGTCATTCGAGATTATAATCAGGGGTCACGTAGTACAATTAGCCACAGACAATACTACGGTAATGTTTTATGTGAACAAGCAGGGAGGGACTCATTCAGCCTCCCTGAATGCACTCACGACGAAAATCTGGGAGTGGTGCATTCAAAGGAACATTCACTTGGCAGCGGTACACTTACCGGGAGACCAGAACCAGTTAGCAGATTTCTTGAGCAGAACCCCTCTGACTTACCACGAATGGGAGTTGAACAGGGAGGTGACGAGGAAACTGTTCAGAGATTGGGGAGTTCCACAAATAGATCTATTTGCATCCCCGGAGAACACTCAATGCACCAGGTTTTGTGCTCGAATAGGGAGAGCGACAATGCTCAACTGCTTGGGAGATGCCTTCCTGTGCCATTGGGGGACCCAGATAGTATATGCGTTTCCCCCGTTTCCCTTGATCCTGAGGGTCATATAAAAATGTATCATGACAAAGCAAGGGGAATACTGATTACACCATGGTGGCCCGGCAACCATGGTTCTCCCAACTGATTCACCTGTCAAGAGGGGTGCACAGGTCATTGCCACGCAGACAGGATCTTCTGCTGTCACAAGCCGGACAGGTTCTGTGTCCAGATGTGGACTCATTGAAGCTGACTGCTTGGAAAATCAGTCCAGAATAGTTCACTTAGATAACCTTCCTGAATCAATACGACAGATTCTGGAGGCAGCACAAAAACCTTCAACAAAAAAAGCATACTCATATAAGTGGAAGCGTTTCTCATCTTTTATGACAGGAAAGGGAGTCAAACCACTTGCAGCATCAACACCTTTAGTGCTGGAGTTTTTGATGTCTTTATCTGACTCTGGGTTGTCTTTCTCATCTGATAAATGCTACTTAGCAGCAATGACTTGGTATAGAAAAAAAGCCAACCTACCTTCATATTTTGATGATCCACTAATATCACAATTCTTGAAGGGGTTTAAGAAAGCATGACCACCAGTGTCACCAGTGGCCCCTGCTTGGAATATATAGCACTACCATAGAAGAAGAAAAATGATTACTTTAGAATTGTAGCCCCGCCCACATCCCCTCGAGCATATATAGCCAGTGGGAGGGGCTGCCACCTCAGATCCTTTTATCCGCCGCTGCTGCAACAGCTAGGAATCTTAACTCATATTTGACTAGCGTATAAGGAATAAAAAACATTTACTATTAACGTAGTGATTATTAATATTAGTCATCCTACTTAATAAATTTTAATATTCTTATATTGGTGATGATTTGTAATATCACTGATTAATTATTGATTTTAATATTCATATTAATATTTATGTTCTTCATATTGGTGGCAATTTGTAAACACTACTTATTAAAATTTAATTTATTAACCTTGGAGATTGGTTACTGCCACCTTTTAATTATTTAATAATAATAATAATAAAAATTCTAAATAATATAATAATATTTAAAATAAAACAAAAAAAACCCAACAAAACCTCAACTAAAGCAGTTTTGGTACTTTCTGTGGAGGAGAAAGGTCAGAGAGTGATGCTGCACACGTGTAGAGCTTTGAAAAGTGGGTTTCTGTGCCAAAAATCAGGCAGGCACTTGCTCCGTGAATGTAACACTGTGATTGGTGCTTCTAATCAATGCTATGATTTGTTAAAGTACACCCCGTGCCTAGCGTGAGATAACGTAGGCTCAGATTGGTCTAACAGTACACGATGTGCTATTTGTTGACATCAGTGCCAAAGAGAAAAGAACTGCGCATGTACAGAGGGAATCTGCCCCATCCGTTGCTGGCAAGGAAAGGCAGAAATGAAATGTTGCTAATCGGGAACATGAGAGTCCCGGCAACGACTTTTTGTACTACATTTGGCCTCCAAAATGGCGGCTCACCTGATAAGGGGACAGCTAACAACAAGACCTCCAAGATGGCCGCAAACCTCCGCAGGAGGTTGAACCTTACAAGAGAGAAATGTTCCAATTCACTCCTTTTGGTGTTCACTGTTTTTTTCCTCCCTGCTGGTTGATGTGGAAATGGCGGCTCTGCGCTGGACTTGGGGCCCATGCGGAGTCGATCTCGAGAGGAGAGCTTCCACATCCGCTTGGGACCGAAAGGGCACGCTTACTCCCTTCCATGGGATATGTGTCAACAAACTCCTCCCAAGAGAGCTGGGATGGAGTCAAGGCCTGTAAGGGCAACGAGGAAAGAACGGCATCAGCCGAAATTGAAATGCGGGCGAGGGGGCGACCCCTCTGGCACCCGCTGAGGCATTGCACGATGAAATGCAAAAATCGTGCCTATATTGGGTGTCATCCCAAAGGGGTCAGGGAGTGCCTACCATATGAGCGCCTCCCGAGATGGCCCATGCCGATATGGGCAACAACGGCAGCGCATTGGAGACGCCCTTACCGAGCCCTCCTCTAATTCGGGCCCATACAGCATCGATACGAGAGGTGGCCTCATGCATAGGCACGAATACAATTGATGAGAAAGGGCCGTGTGTTGCTGGTGGAGAGAGCAGGGCATGAGCCTGCCCCTCGAGGCAGAGAGCGCCCTAGTGCCGGCCCTGGCGACTCGACCTCGAAGCCCTCACCAGAATGGTGCTCCCGCTGGAGCCATCTATGGGCTCGATGCCACCCTTGGCGCCCCTCACGGCACGACAATGTCCCTAGCACTCCCATTGGGAGCTCCCTCGGGCTCGATGCTAACCCTGGCCTCGAGATCGGGCAGGCCACTTAAACCCGCCTCTGCCGATGCATGCAGGAAGGGGGGCGCATGTTCGGCATATCTCTGTTAGGCTCCGCTCCACGATCGGAACTCAATGAGCACCTACTCTAATGCCTCCATGCCGAGACCTACAAACGTTCGGCATGGAGGCAGCATCGAGGGAGAGAAGGCATTCGAGCCCTGGAGGTCGCTCGGGCTCGAGAGCGGATGCATAGGTGCGCTCCCGACCCCTCCCCAAGGCAAATGCAAAAGGCAAATGCCCGCATAGTGAATTTAAAGCACTTTGATAGGCCCTGGGTTAATAGAAAAATCTTACTTTAGATATGTTCTGAGATTATTTTTTCACCTAACAACAAGTGAGAAACTAGGGATCTGAGACAGATCATTAACCCTTATAGGCTGCATAGGAATTTATAGCACTACCATAGAAGAAGAAAAATGATTACTTTAGAAATGTTCTGAAGTTTATTTTTTCACCTAATGAGAAATCTCCACAATCACTCGATAACACAGAGGGCAAAAGTTTTTAATAAAAGCAACAAAAAAGCCATCTTGTGTAGTGGTTACAGCATTGGATTCACATTTAAGAGCAATTGTTTGTCATGTTGTCTGGACCGAAAGGTGTCTACTAGGGCTGGGTAGGTTTGTCGGCATCAAACAGAAATGGGAATGTGTCGGAATAAAAGTTACTTTTTTAACCATTTTCGAAGAATGAAAGTTACCTGGAAGTGGCGTTGCCATACCAAAGCTCCGTCCGCCATTGTCGGAAAGGGAGTCATAAGTCATTTCCGCCCTTTTCTTGGAGCCTTCCATCATTGGCTGCTTGCGTTCAGGTGGTTTGCAAGCAGCCACCTGATGTCCTCCAGCCAATGAGCAAGCGGAGGGAGAGTCTTGGGGAACAGGACAAATCCAGATGGGGAACAGGAGGAAATCGGCTTTCCCTGCCAAGCGGAGGAAAAGCCATGGGCCAGGAGATCTCCTCGGGCCAGGAGATCTCCGATCCCTCCGATCCTGGCCCCATGGAAGGAGCCAAGGCGCGTTATGGCTAATACGCCTTGGCTCCTTCCATGGAACCAGAAGTGGAGGGGATTCCCTCCGATCCTGACCCCATGGAAGGAGTCAAGGCGTATTATAGCTATCTGGAACATACAATTGCAGAGCATTCCAAAGGTGAACACAAATCATACAGTAAAAATCCCATCATGGAAACATTGCACCTTCAAAGGAGAGGTAAGTCATTAGAATATCACCAAAACAATCATGGATCTATGGATTTTGACTGTATGATTTGTGTTCACCTTTGGAACGCTCTGCATTTGTATCCGGAACATACAATTGCAGAGCGTTCCAAAGGTGAACATAAACCAGACAGCGTTTTGGAGGCTGGCTTACTGCATGTTGAGCAGATTGAAAGCATACTGGAGGCTGAAGTTTATTGAATGCATAGCAACGCTTTATGCCGGATTATCCCTCCGCACCTCCTCCTGCAAGCTCTGTCACTCTCAGGAGGAGACTCTCCGTTTATGTTGAGAAACTTCATCTAACGCTTTGGGACAACTTCTCTGTGAGTAGTATATGAGAGCAATTCTCCTCTGCTACAAACATTTGGCATTCCCTCTTACCTGCAAGTAAGATATTGGATTGTTATTAGATTGTTTTGCATTTACAGAGAATTATCTGGTTTCCCTTTATTGTGATGCTAATATGATGTCTTTGGAAGGCCGATCCATGCGACAAATCCAATAGCAAGAAATTGTCAACTTCCGTAGAGCTCTGTATCGCTCTGGCACCCGTGTCCGAAGCATCGAGGATGGAGGGCACTACCAAGACATATCCGCTGAATTTTTCTGCCGGAATCTTGCCTGCTTTTATAGTCTAGTTCCATGGCTGAAGCATGAGCTCAAGGTTTTGTTTGGAGGTCATAGGTCTCGTGTCAACATTGTGCAGCGCATCATCACGACCAATGTTGCTAGATATGACCTAGAAAGTACAGCATTCAATGATGAACTTAGACCATTTTTGCTACATTGGACGGAGCACTTTTTGCATGAATTTATTAACTTTGCCAGGTGCCCTTTTAATATGGAAGAGTACGATCAACATGCAAATTATGACTGTCCGGCTCCTTCGTACGAGGAAGGAAGCCGGTCAGAATCTTCAATCATCACCATCTCTCCAGATGAGGCTGATTCCCAGGAAGCTGAACGTAACTTCTTTACAGTTGGTACTGACCAGGCGCCTTGGGATGATGAGACCCCTGGCCCATCCTACACAAGCTCTGACCAGGTTTGTGCTACCCTGTCGACCAATTTGGATACTTCAGAAACATCGGACGAAGAGCCCTCCACCAACGCAACAGTATTGCCAGCACAGTTACCACCTTCTGTGGAGAGGAACGAGGACACAAGCACACAAAGGAGAAAAAGAAGTCCAAAACCCGAGACAAAAGCCTCTCTCGCAAAAGCAAAGTTCTGTCTCTGAGCAATGAGAGCATTTACTCTCGAGAACTGAGTCGATCAAGATCTCGTAGCAATGAACGTAGCAAAAATTCAAGGAGGCAAGATAGTGATGATTACTACAGAGGCCAATACCACAGCAAGTATGACAGGAATGCCTCCCGAGATTATTATGAATTATCTGATAGCAGGCGAAAGCAGTACTCCAGGCATTCTCCTAGCCCAGATGATGGAGTCCGCTCTTTTTATGAGCGAACCAATAATCAAACTTCAAGAGGTCGCAGCAGAAGTTACTACGATGGAAGGGATAGATCAAGAAGTCGGTCCAGCAGCCGGTCTCGCACTCCTTCTCGAGGATCAGACAGAACGCGATCAGAGAAACCCAGTGGCAAAAGGAAGTACAAGACCCGCCACCAGGTTTGTGCTACCCTGTCGAGCACTTTGGATACTTCAGAAACATCGGACGAAGAGCCCTCCACCAACGCAACAGTATTGCCAGCACAGTTACCACCTTCTGTGGAGAGGAACGAGGACGGTTGTGATTCCCTTGCAAACTGTGTTATTGTTGGCTATGTGAAGCCGCTGGCTGAGAGAACACCTGAGCTTGTGGAACTGTTTTCAGACTCTGAGGAATCTATTGTTGATGGCGGGAAATGTGAAGAGGTTCAGAAAAAAGTGAGGCCCATCCAGTACCAGAGTTTTAGTGATACGGATGCCAGTGGGTATGCCTCTCCTTTCTCTCTTGAGTCCAGCGACGGTAGTGCCAGTCGTAAGGCGAAGGTGTCCTCCTCTAGTAAAAAACAAAATCACAAAAGGAGTGAACATGACAAAAACAAAGCCAGTGGTACTTGTTTACAAAATCCATCTAGAGAGATAAGCTGAGGCAGTGTTCCCCAACCGGTGTGCCGTGGCACACTAGTGTGCCGTGAGAGATCATCTGGTGTGCCGTGGGAAATTGGAACCTCCAACACCCTTTCTTCCCGCTCCTGCCAAACACTTTTTCTTCTCCACTCAGGCTTCCTTCTTCCCAGCCTCGCTCTGCTCGCTTTGCCTCGCTCTGCTCGCTTTGCCTCGCTTTGCTCACGCTGGTGCCATTTTGATCCGAGGGGGCAGCGTGGGCATGTTCAGGACCTGCAGGGGGAAGACGTCTTCCTCCCTCCCCAGTAGCGCCCGCCTGAACACGCTTCATCCTGCCCCCCCCCTCCTGAAGAAGGGCAGCCCGGCAGTGGAGAAGAAAAAGTAAGTGTTCGGCAGGAGGGGGAAGAAAGGGTGCGAAGGGAAGGGGGAGGAAGAGGTCTCTGTCGAAAGCTGGCATGGGCAAACTTGTCCTTCCAGGTGTTTTGGACTCCAACTCCCACCATTCCTAGCAGCCTCAGGCCCTTTCCCCCCCTCCTCAGGCACTTGAGCAGGAAAGGGCCTCAGGATGTTAGGAATGGTGGGAGTTGAAGTCCAAAGCACCCAGAGGGCCAAAGTTTTCCCATGCCTGTTTTAGGGACCTTAAAGTGGTGAGCCTCCTTCCAGCATTGTGATTCTGGATAGAAAACAAACAACAACATAACATAACATTGTTTGAGTCCACAGTGCTCTCTGGGTGTAGGTGAACTACAACTTACAAACTCAAGGTCGATTCCCACCAAACTCTTATAGTATTTTCTCTTGGTTATGGGAGAAACACTCAGTTCTAGAGATCTACATGTTTAATACAGAACAATACACACTACCTTGTTCTCCTTGTTGAATCAAACTTCAAGTGCTTTGCACATGAATCCTTGCATAACATAATCTGTTCATCTCAAAATACTTGTATAGGAGCTGTGTCCTCAAAATAACTTCTGTTTTAATCTGGTGTGACTTTTGGATGTTGCTAAACCAGTCCTGCTTCTCTTAAGTAGCCAATTACATGTATGTGCCCTGTTTTATATATACATCATCATCATAATCATAATACAACAGCCATTTAATAGGTGCAAAACCCATTTTCTCACAATGCATCTCATGGACCAGATCCTCCAAATGTTTCTTCAAGACAACCATTCACAACACTGCTGATGAAGCCCTATACTGTTTGAGACCAGGCTATTTGAAGGACTGTATCTCCCATTATGAGAATTAGCATGGTGCAATAGTTTGAGCATTAGTCTAGGGCAGAGTTTCTCAAACTGTGCTCATCCAGATGTTTTGGATTTCAGCTCCCACAGTTCCTAACAGCTGGTAAACTAGCTGGAATTTCTGGGAGCTGAAGTCCAAAACACCTGGAGCAGCACAATTTGAGAAACACTGGTCTAGGGACTTAATCACACGGGCAAATTTACTTGTACTACAACATGCATGGCTTGAGAGCAGTACGTGTGAAAAAGATCTTGGAGTCCTCGTGGACAACAAGTTAAACATGAACCAACAATGTGATGTGGTGGCAAAAAAAGCCGATGTGATTTTGGCCTACATCAATAGAAGTATAGTGTCTAGATCCAGGGAAAACATGCTATCCTCTATTCTGCCTTGGTCAGACCACATCTGGAATGTGTCCTATTGTGAGCTCCACAATTGAAGGGAGATGTTGACAAGCTGGAAGGTGTCCAGAGGAGGGTGACTAAAATGATCAAGGCTCTGGAGATCAAGCCCTATGAGGAGCAGCTTAAAGAGCTGAGCATGTTTCGCCTGAAGAAGAGAAGACTGAGAGGAGGCATGAAAGCCATGTATAAGTATGTGAGAGGAAGTCATAGGGAGGAGGGAGTAGCCTTGTTTTCTGCTGCCCTAGAGACTAAAACATGGAACAATGGCTTAAACCAGGGCTGCCCAACTGGCGGCCCGGGGGCCGTATACGGCCCCACAGCCCCTTCCCTACGGCCCCCTAAGCTTTTTAATTAAAAATAAAAATGGAAAAATAAAATAAATAATAAATTTAAAAAAATACCTACTTCCGGGTTCGGAGCAAGTATCGCGAGAATACGCAATCCACACGGGATTTTGCTGTCAACGTGAGATCACGCCAGCGTTGACAGCGAAATCCCGTGTGGATTGAGTATTCTCACGATACTCTTCGGCTATCTCTACTACTGGATCGCTGAGGTCCACAGACGCGATTAGGACCTTCTTCGACTCAGTCGGTCGTCGCCTCTCTCGTCGTCCGGGTACTCCTGGATCCTGCGCGTTTGGAAAAGGTAGGCCGAAGCAGGGGGCTCCTCAGGGGACTCCTCATTCCCTCCCCCCATCTCCCCTCATGTATTAAATATAAAATTAAATATATTTAAAGATGAAATAAGGGGAGATGGGATACATTAAAATAAGGGGAAGGGGAGGATGGAATTAAATATATTTAATATTAAATAAAAATAAGGGGGGAGGGGAGGATGGAATTAAATATATTTAATATTAAATAAAAATAAGGCGAGAGGATGGAATTAAATATATTTAATATTAAATTAAAATAAGGGGAGAGGGCGCTGGGGAGAGGGCGGAGCTGGGGCAGGGAGAGGGCGGAGCCGGGGGGCAGACCCTACGGCCCCCCAGGTCATCAGTGACCGGAATTCAGGCCCCTGGGCCGGTAGAAGTTGGACAGCCCTGGCTTAAACGATAAGAAAGGAGATTCCATCTGAACATTAGGAAGAACTTCCTGACTGTGAGAGCTGTTCAGCAGTGGAACTCCCTGCCCAGGAGAGTGGTAGAGGCTCCTTTTTTTGGAGGCTTTTAAACAGAGACTGGATGGCCATCTGTCGGGGGTGCTTTGAATGCAATTTTCCTGCTTCTTGGCAGGGGGTTGAACTGGATGGCCCATGAGGTCTCTTCCAACTCTATGATTCTATGACACGTTCAGCACTCCTCCGGATCCCATCAAACGTTGTACAGCTATTTCCAGCACAGCTCCATCTCCGAACTGTGCTGAAAGTGTTGTTCTACAAGTAAATTTGCCTGTGTGGTTAAGTCCCTAGACTAGTGTTTCTCAAACTGTGTTGATCCAGGTGTTTTGGCCTTCAGCTCCTAGAAATTCCAGCCAGCTTACCAGCTGTTAGGAATGGTGGGAGCTGAAGTCCAAAACATACGATGGAGCAGCAAGAACATGGAAGGCCTCCTGTGTTAACTACACAACAAGGAAAGGGTCTGCCCAACTATGAGAACAGACAAACTGAAGGGACAAAGTCTGCAATTGGTTTACAACTATATATTGATTTGATCACAATAAAGATACCTTAGAGCAGTGTTTCCCAACCAGTGTGCCGGGGCACACTAGTGTGCCGTGAGCGATCATCAGGTGTGCCGTGGGAAATTGGAACCTCCAGGGGAAGTCTAGTGTGTTGAAGTATAAAAACCCAAAGAAACCTACCTCGATAAAGGCACAAAATTACAAACACACACCCCTCCCCACCCATTGTCTATTTGGTCTCTCCCTCTCCATGCATTGGGAAGGCCTGCCTCCCTTTCCCCAAGTAGAGACCTCCTCTTGCCTCCTGGGGCTTCTGTGTGGGAAGTTTGGCCCAGTTCTATCATTGGTGGGGATCAGTATGCTCTTTGATTGTAGGGGAACTATAAATCCCAGCAACTACAACTCCCAAATGTCAAGGTCTATTTCCCCTGAACTCCATCTGCATTCATATTTGGGCATATTGAGTATTCATGCCAAGTTTGGTCCTGATCCAACATTGTTTGAGTCTACAGTGCTCTCTGGATATAAGTGAACTACAACTCCAAATCTCAAGGTCAATGCCCACCAAACTCTTATAGCATTTTCTCTTGGTTATGGGAGTTCTGTGTGGGAAGTTTGTGTCTTTCTGCCATTCCTGCCAGGATATCTATGTTGTGTTCATCGAAACAGGCCCAGGTTTCGCACTGAGTGTATAAATACATTTAAAAAAACATATTAACTATATGTATTACTGTGTTAGAGTGTCATGTTGTGTCATTTTGGTTGGTGGTGTGCCCCAGGATTTTGCAAATGTAAAAAGTGTGCCGTGGCTCAAAAAAGGTTGGGAAACACTTCCTTAGAGTCAAATGATCACAAACAAGACTAGTAGTGGTTCTTAGTGCCTATACAATGTACTTAGCTAAATAGCGATTGAGGATTCTCCAATTACCTACTCATACCGAAGTTAGGCAGAGAAAGATGTCAGCAAAGTCCGGATTATCCAGTTCTTACGTCCTTACGGGGAAAGTTAGTGCTGTAAATGGTTAGCTTTCCAGGTATACTGGGATCCCCCTGATGCCCCATACGATGCCTGGCAAATCCCCCTGGTGTCACCCACGTTAGGCGATTTAATGTGATGAGGTCCCTAGAACAGAGTTTGACTCCCTGCTTGCCATGAAAACACACTTAAAGAACATGAGAAGTACATCTCCCTTTATAAGACAATTAAAGCCCTAAAATGTCCTCGAGAGACCCTTTCTCCCTGTCCCACCACTTTCTCAAGCTCATACTACACCTGGGGGTCGAGACCTCTGCAGGGGTCACGAGGGGTGTCAGAAGAGTTGCCAAAGACCATCAGAAAACACAGTATTTTCTGTTGGTCATGGGGGTCCTGTGTGGGAAGTTTGGCCCAATTCTATTGTTCAAGGGATTCAGAATGCTCTTTGATTGTAGGTGAGCTATAAATTCCAGCAACTACGTCTCCCAAATGTCAATGTTTATTTTCCCCAAACTCCACAAGTGTTCACATTTGGGCATATTGAGTCTTCGTGCCAAGTTTGGTATAGATCTATCATTGTGTGAGTCCACAGTGCTCTCTGGATGTAGGTGAACTACAACTCCAAAAAGAGATATAAGGACTCCCTGAAACAACATCTCAGGCTCGGCCAGATTGATCACCAACGATGGTCCACCCTGGCCTCACATCGGGAGGCATGAAGACGCACTATCCACAATGCTGCAGCCTCTTTCGAGAAGACATGCCAAATGGGTCTTGAAGAGAAATGACAACGCAGAAAGAACCGCAACTTGGAAACAACATCACCCAAGGAGACTTTCTGCTGTGCTTTCTGCAACTGAACTTGCCTATCTCAGATTGGCCTTTTTAGTCATCAATGCGCTTGTAAAAAGCGTGGGATGAGTCCTTCCTTAGAATCTTTGTTCAATGCCCACCAAACCCTTCCAGTATTTTCTGTTGGTCATGGGAGTTCTGTGTGCCAAGTTTGGTTCAATTCCATTGTTGGTGGAGTTGAGGATGCTCTTTGATTGTATGTGAGCTATAAATCCCAGCAACTACAACTCCCAAATGACAAAATCACACACCCCCAACCCCTCCCCCACCAGTATTCAAATTTGGTCGTATTGGGGTTTTGTGCCAAATTTCATCCAGTGAATGAAAATGCACCCTGCATATCAGATATTTACATTACGATTCATTACAGTTATGAAGTAGCAATGAAAATAATTTTTTGGTTGGGGGTCACCACAACATGAGGAACTGTATTAATGGGTCGTGGCATCAGGAAGGCTGAGAAACACTGCTTTAGGGTCTTCTCAGCTGTTGCTCCCAGACTTTGGACCTCCCTTCCTAAGAAGACAAGGATGGCTCTGTCCTTGAACTCCTTCCATCAGCAAGGTACAATGTCCTTTTGGTACGAGGCTTTTGAACGTTGATGAGGGTGGGGTTTTCGTGCTGTATTGATTTAATAGTGTATATATGGTCATTTAAATAATTGTCATGTTTGGATTTCAAGAACCGTTTAATGATCTTTTAAATAAACCTTTATGTGTAAGTTTTTCATCTGTAATGTCTCTAAATAAGCCACTTTTATTGGGAGAAAGGTGAGACACAAATTAATAGGTGACGAAAAAGAGACCATTGGGAAAACGTCTGAGATAACCAAGGCTATAAAAATCCTCATAGAGATAAATGAAACATATGCCAAACTCACTTTTAGCTTGAGCCTTTTTTTATCATGGCTCCCAAAACTTACTAATGATTAACCTGTAACAGGTCTTTGGACCCACAAAGCTGATCACACATCACACAAGCCAGTTTGGGTGCAGCCTGGCACTTGATGTCACCTTCATTCTATCTTATCTGTTGAGGCCCATATCCATGTGTAGGGCCCAGTTCCCTTGCCTGCTGCTTATTCTTTGCCTTCCCTTTCTGGCCTTGCAGAAAATGACATCTCCCACACAGTGGCCTGAGCAGGTCAGGATAATTTGCATGGTCTTATGGGTGGCGCAGCGGATTAAACCGCTAAGCTGCAGAACTTACTGACGGGAAGGTCGGTGGTTTGAATCCGTGGGACGGGCTGAGCTCCCATCGTTAGCCTCGCTTCTGCCAATCTAGCAGTTTGAAAACATGCTAATGTGAGTAGAGCCAAATTCAATGTGAGCCAAATTCAAGGCGCAGGTTATGACCTATAAAGCCCTAAATGGTTTGGGCCCCGCCTATTTTCGTGATTGCATCACCGGCACAAACTCTAAGATCTTCCGGGGAGGCTCTCCTTTCGCTCCCACCTCCGTCTCAAAAACAGTTGGTGGGGATGAGAGAGAGGGCCTTCTCGGTGGTGGCCCCATGCTTCTGGAACACCCTTCCAAGGGAAATAAGACAGGCCCCATTCCTCCCCTCCTTTCGTAAGAGCTTGAAGACAAACCTTTGAGAATGACCAGTTCTAGTTCAGCCCCAAACATTTTTGGATATGGCCTTTTCATCACCATCATCAATTTCTCACTTATTAATCACCCTCCATTTAAAATGCTCCAGGTGATTTACATAAAACAGATTGGATAAAAACATTACAACAATACCATATAGACTGCATTAAACATTAAAAGCTCTACTAAAAAGCCAGGTCTTGAGTGCCTGAGCAAAGGGCCGCAAGTCACACATGGCCCTCATGTGGGGAGGCAAAGGGTTCCACACGACAGGGGCAGAGATGGAGAAGGCCCAACGTCTCGTGGTCTTGAGGTGTACTTCCCTGGGGCCTGGAACATACAGTAAGTTTAGTTGGAGGAGTCGTGGCTACCACTGGCGGCGTAGAGGGGAGAGGCGGTCTCTGAGATATGCTGGCCCCTGACCATAAAGCACCTTAAAGGTCAGAACCAACAACTTAAACAGGGCCCGGAATTCCGTTGGAAGCCAGTGCAAATGCAGCAGAGTTGGAGTTATGTGGCATTTCAAAGGTGTTTTTGCAAGTAGCCTGGCTGCCGCGTTCTGAATAATGTGGAAACTCCGAGTAGTTGACAGGGGAAGGCCAACATACAAGGCGTTACAATAGTCCAGTCTGGATGTAACCGTCGCATGGATAATTGTAGCCAAGGCTTCCTCTGAAAGCCTGTTTACCGACAGCAGCGATCTGGGCCTCCATGGACAACTGTGCATCCAGAATGACGCCCAAGCTCTTGACAGTGGAAGATGGATGAAGGGGGGCATCATCGAAGTTAGGCAGTGGGGGTGCCACTCCAGACAGGCGGCCAGACCACAAGATCTCAGTCTGGGTAGGATTCACCTTCAATCTACTGGCACGCAGCCACCTCGATACAGCCTCAAGACATAAGGTGAAATTGTCCGGTATACTTCCTACCTATTACCCTGGTCATCCCTCTAATAGGCCCTGGAAATGAGCAGACACAAACATGTACTTTTGCTATTGCTGTTAGCCTGTTATAGCACTGTACTTAATTCACAGCCCCCTCATATTTTGAGTTTGCACGAGCCTCGGCCTGGCCTTTTAATTGCTCTGAACAGGCAGGAGTATTTTTTTTAAATATATATGTGTTATTGTGATAAAGTTATGCTTATGTTGTTTTGTTAATGTTATGTTATGCTGTTTATTCTGTATGTTTCGGTGATGTTATTTATTTTTTTTATTTATTTATTTATTTATTACTTCGATTTTATATACCGCTCTATCCCAACAGGCTTGGGATGGTTTACATAAGACAACATTTACAATAAAATACACTAAAAAACAATAAAAGCCATTCTAAAACCAACAATCAAACAGTCACCCGAAGTACGCCTAGTTGCATTGGGTCAGTTTAGGTTGAAAGCCTGCCGAAATAAAGTTGTTTTGCAGGCTCTTCAGAACACAGGCAACTTGGGTTACTTGGAAACCACCCTGAGTCCCCCTTGGGGAGATAGAGCGGTATATAAATAAAGATTTATTTATTATTATAGATAAATAGATACCGCTTTGGCTGGAAGGTAATGGTGCTCTTTGCAGTCATGCTGGCCACATGACCTAGGAGGCATCTACAGACAACACCATCTCTTTGGCTTAAAAATGGAGATGAGTACTTAATGTTGAGGGGGAACCTTTATCTTTATGGGCCTTTAACCTGCAAGATATCCGTGATTAGGGAGCAGAACTTCACAAAGTTCCTTTGGGGGGACGACGACGACGATGACTATAACTCCCATATTTCCTCAGCCAACATTTTTATTTATTTATTTATTTATTTATTTCTCAAATTTCTAGGCCGCCACTCCCGGGAGGCTCGGGGCAGCTCACAACAGGGCAATACACAATAAAACACATTAAAACACATAAACACATAAAGCACTCTAAAATATCCATACATTAAAAACGCAATGCGCTGTACGAAATACGAAACACACAGCATAATACAGTATAAAGGATAAAATCAACAGGCAAGACTGGGACACTAATGGCGTCTTATAAGCCGAAGGCCTGTTGAAAGAGGAAGGTCTTACAGGACCTCCTAAAGCAGTGTTTTTCAACCTTTTTTGAGCCGCGGCACACTTTTTACATTTACAAAATCCTGGGGCACAGCACCAACCAAAATGACACAAAATGACACTCTAACACAGTAATACATATAGTTAATATGTTTTTAAATGTATTTATATACTCAGTGTGAAACCTGGGCCTGTTTCGATGAACACAACATAGATATCCTGGCAGGAATGGTAGAAAGACACACACGAATGTCTTGCTCAACAGCTGGGAGTTATAGTTCACTCGCAATCAAAGAGCATTCTGAACTCCACCAATGATGGAATGGAATCAAACTTCCCACACAGAACTCCCATAACCAAGAAAAAATACTATAAGAGTTTGGTGGGCATTGACCTTGAGTTTTGGAGTTGTCGTTCACCTATATCCAGAGAACACTGTAGAGGGGAGGGAGGAAGACGTGAGTCTGCACAGTAGCGCCCGCACGGGTCACATCTTCCTCCCTCCCCCCTCCCGCAGAAGCGGCAGCATGAGCAAAGCGAGGCAAAGCTAGCAGAGCGAGGCTGGGAAGAAGGGAGCCTGAGTGGAGAAGAAAAAGTGTTCGGCAGGAGGGGGAAGAAAGGGTATTGGAGGTTCCAATTTCCCACAGCACACCTGATGATCGCTCGCGGCGCACTAGTGTGCCACGGCACACTGGTTGGGAAACACTGTTCTAAAGGACATAAGATCTTGGAGGGCTTGTGTCTTGGCTGGGAGAGCGTTCCGTAAAGTTGGAGCTATCACTGAAAACGTTCTCCTTTGGGTCGCAGTTAAGCGTCTTGACAGGGGGAATTGCCAATAGATTGATGTTCTCTGACCGCAGTGATCTCGTACGGCAATATGGGGTAAGCCGGTCCCTCAGGTACATTGGCCCCAGGCCGTGCAAGGCCTTAAAGGTGAGCACCAGCACTTTGAAGGTGATCCGGTGCTCAATTGGAAGCCAGTGCAGATCTTGCAAGGTAGGTGTAATATTGCAACCTGCTGTGGTACCAGACAGGAGCCGGGCGGCAGTGTTCTGCACCAGCTTGAGCTTCTGGGTCACCGACAGAGGAAGGCCGACGTAGAACGCGTTACAGCGCGTTACATGATACCTGTCCATGTTCTATCGAGGATGGGTACTCAGCAGGCTCAGCGGTTCACTGGAGGTTTTCATTACAGAGACCAGCACAATTTGAAACGTATTTTGGTGAGGCAATACTTGGTTGCAAGGGAAGAAGAATTAATAGACTGTAATCAAGCAACATCCTTGTTCAGATACATGATGTAGAAAGTAGAAAAAGGTCCTAGCCCTCATCCTTAGCGACATATGGTCCTTCTTCCTCTGCCTCATTAGGGCCAGGGACTCTTTAATGAAGCAGTTCTCAACTTGTGGGTACCCAGGTGTTTTGGCCTACATCAGGGCTGTCCAACAGGCGGCCCTAGGGCCGCACACGGCCCCCGAGCCCCTTCCCTCCGGCCCCCTAACTTGTTTTAATAAAATACAAATTTTTTAAAAAACAAAAAAAACCCTACTTCTGGGTTTAGGCAAGCATTGCGAGACACCAGCCACTGACGAGATTTCGAGGAGGTTGAAATCTCGCCTGCGGCTGCGTAGTCTCGCGATAGCTGTTGAAATCTCGGGTCCCGCAGGATTTGCGGCCGGCCTGGAGCGCGCCTCCTCCTCCCTCGCGGCTGCTTCCAGGCCAGCCCCCATTCCCTCAGAGGGAGGAGGGGGGAGTGGGGCAGGAAAGCCCTCCTGGCTCCATCCTCTTCCTGTGGAGGGCCCTCGCTTCCCACCCCACTGATGGGAGAGCCGCGTGCCCGGCCTGAGCTTGGCCTCGGCTCCAGCGGCTCTTCGGGACGGCGCGGCGCACTGGCCCTGTGGCGGGGCTCCCGCAGTATGGGTAAGGAAGGGCCTGGCTCGAATCAATCAATCTAAAAACAGTGCAACGTTGGGTGAGGGGGAGGGGTCCCTCAGCGGTGGTTTCTGGCGACGCTTCCTTCCCCTCCTCAGCGCCCCTTCCCCCTTGTTGTGCTGCCTTCCCCTGCGTGCAGGGCGCAACATGGCTTCCTTTGCGCCTGCCCCCGTGGCTTGTTTTCCCTTCAGGGAAGGAGGGAGGGAGGGAGCTCTTTGGGCCTCCTCCACCCGCCTCTGGGAAAGGAGGCCCCATCAAGCCCTGCGATGGCATTGAGGTGTTTGGTTTTTTTTTTTGGTGTGTCCCAATTTGAGTGTGGACTCAAATAACTCAAAGGTATTAGGAACCATTCCCCCGGAGGAGGGGCGGGGGAGGGAAGGGGCGGAGCCGGGGCGGAGGCAGACCCTTCGGCCCCCAGGTGATCAGTGACCGGAATTCCGGCCCTTGGGCCCGTAGAAGTTGGACAGCCCTGGCCTACATCTACCAGAAATCCCAATCTTTTTACCAGCTGTTAGGCTTTCTGAGAGTTGAAGGCCAAAACATCTGGGGAGCCATAGGTTGGGAACCACTGCAAGATGTCTCCCCAAGTTCTATGGATGTGGCCTTGTTCACCTTGCACTACCAGAAGTTGTTTTTTTGGAGAGCAGTGCTAGAAGGAATACAGCTGGGTGATGCACTTTAAGCAGTGCACAGCCGAGCAGGAATGAGGAGATAATAAATTCCTGAGTTTGCAAAGCAAGGCAATTAAGCGTAATTCATATGAAGTGAATCTTTACGTCTTGATGCTTCCTGGGAGACAATGCCGGGAGTTGTTTCTTAATCCCCACCTTTACCATATAATGCAATTTGGCACCTCTTCAATTCTGAAGTAAGGCTTACTTTTGCTTAGTAGGGCTGGAATGGCAGTGAGTGCTGTGATAATGCTTAACACAAGGTGAACCAACCACACCCTGCAGGCAGTAAACTGTTGCCAGCTGTTTGATCTCAGAGGGCAAAGAACCCCACGTTTCACAAGCATCCGGTTACTAAGGAGTCACCGGGAAGTATTGAGACAGAGGCTACAGGAGGTACTTGGGCATCTGAAATGAAATGTGTAACTGCTTAGTAGTTTCCTTGTATTGGCAGTTCTTTGGGGTATTCACCAGAAAAGCATTACAGAGGAGAATGAGACTGCAGTCATCACCACGAGTATTGGTGTTCCCTAAAATGGGACTTAAACCCAAGAAATGTTGTAATGCCGAGAAAGCCAACACCTTCCACAAAGCCGCTAGTGATTAATGTATTGTCAAAGGCTTTCATGGCCGGTTGTTGTAGATTTTTCGGGCTGTATGGCCATGTTCTAGAAGCATTCTCTCCTGACATTTCTCCTATATCTATGGCAGGCATCCTCAGAGGTTTTATTACTAAAGCAAGTATAATAGTGGGCTGTGTGATGTGAAAGTGCATCTTTGGCATTGACCTCACAACCTCAGAGGATGCCAGGTTGTTTTTTTTTTTAAAAACCCTCTAAAATCAGGATAGTAAATAAAGAGCAACACCCAGCCAGTAAGAAGCCAGACCTTGAAACTGACAGTCCATTAAATGCTAATCAAGGTGGCCAATTGCAACGTTCACACTTGCCTCAAGCAGACAAGAGTTCTTTCTCCCACCCTGGACATTCCACAGATATATAAACCAAGTTTTCCTAGTTTCCAACAGACTTCACAACCTCTGAGGATGCCTGTCATAGATGCAGGCGAAATGTCAGGAGAGGATGCTTCTAGAACATTACATGGTTTGGGGCCAGTGTACTTGAGGGAGCGGCTTACCCCATATGTACCCAGAAGATCACTGCATTCAGAGGACCTCAATCTCCTTGAGATCCCTGATGCGAAATTATGTAGGTTGGCTAGCACTCGGCGGAGGGCGTTTTCAGTGGCCGCACCAACATTGTGGAACACCCTGCCAGCAGAAACGCGGACCCTGCATGGTCTGATGTCCTTCCGCAGGGCCTGTAAGACCTGGTTATTCCAGCAGGCGTTTGGCGATTGACTAACGCAGTGTTTCCCAACCAGTGTGCCGGGGCACACTAGTGTGCCGTGAGCGATCATCAGGTGTGCCGTGGGAAATTGGAACCTCCAGGAAGGGGGGGGGGGGAAAGAGTCTAGTGTGTTGAAGTATAAAAACCCTAAGAAACCTACCTCGATAAAGGCACAAAATTACAAACACCCCCCTCCCCATCCGTTGTCTACTTGGTCTCTCCCTCTCCATGCATTGGGAAGGCCCGCCACCCTTTCCCCAAGTAGAGACCTCCTCTTGCCTCCTGGGGGTTCTGTGTGGGAAGTTTGGCCCAGTTCTATCATTGGTGGGGTTCAGAATGCTCTTTGATTGTAGGGGAACTATAAATCCCAGCAACTACAACTCCCAAATGTCAAGGTTTATTACCCTGAACTCCATCTGCGTTCATATTTGGGCATATTGAGTATTCATGCCAAGTTTGGTCCTGATCCAACATTGTTTGAGTCCACAGGGCTCTCTGGATATAGGTGAACTACAACTCCAAAGCTCAAGGTCAATGCCCACCAAACTCTTATAGCATTTTCTCTTGGTTATGGGAGTTCTGTGTGGGAAGTTTGTGTCTTTCTGCCATTCCTGCCAGGATATCTATGTTGAGTTCATCGAAACAGGCCCAGGTTTCACACTGAGTGTATAAATACATTTAAAAACATATTAACTGTATGTATTACTGTGTTCAAGTGTCATTTTGTGTCATTTTGGTTGGTGGTGTGCCCCAGGATTTTGCAAATGTAAAAAGTGTGCCGCGGCTCAAAAAAGGTTGGGAAACACTGGACTCACGCTCTATAGAACAAACCCGCCTCTGATCACTTGCCGCGCCACGAACGGACTTTCATGTTGTATTTTACTGTTAGGAATATTTTAATGTTGCTAAGATGTTTTAGTGATGTTTTAATGATGCTGGGATGCTGTGCAATTGTGCGTTTTTTATCTATGTAGACCGCTACGAGCTTCGGGAGATGCGGTCTATTAAATTTGAATTATAAATAAATAAATAAACATGGCCATACAGCCCGAAAAACCTACAACAACCCAAAATAGTGATTAGTCAAACTTACCACTGGTAGAAGAAAAATTAACCTCTTCAATGAATCTCAGTCAAAAACAAAACTGGAAGTGGGAAGACACAATGTCAAAATAGGCTTCTGATCCCTCTGCCGTTGCCTCGCTCTGCAGTAGCATTCTTGTACATATTGTATGAAGAAACCAGGTGTTTTACAATATACCTGTTTAGGCATGATGCCAGTGTGACAGAAACATGGTGTCAGGGCCGTAGCCAGGAATTTGATTCGGGGGGCTGAGTTTGGTTCGGGGGGCTGAGACTGGGTGGAAGAGGGTCTACCCTAGCAAACCTTTTGTATTGTTATCCCAATAACCCCATTAATGTGGGATATAATGAGCATGGTGATCAGATCATGATATGAATAAACATAACAGTTTAAATAATGTACCAGTAAGGCCTTCTCGCGGATCACCCTGAGAATTTCCGGGGGGGGCTGACGCCCCCTTAGCCCCCCCCCCCCGGCTACATGCCTGCATGGTGTAGTGGTTTGAATGTTGGCCTAGGATACTGGGAGTCTGCATGGCCATGAAAACCTAGGCTGGATCTACTCTGGCATATCATCCAGAATATGATCAAAGTGGAGAATATTCATTATCTCTTTTGAACTGGACTATATGAGTAGGGTTGCCACTTTTTGATATAAGAAATAAGGGACATTTACCTAACATTATGGGATTTTTCACAAAAATAAGGTACACTTCATAAAAACTTGAAAATCAAACGTTAGGCAACCCTAACTATCCTCCTTTTGATGCAGCCTTGGCTTTTTCAGCTGCGGCATCACACTCTTGACTGATCTTTAGACTGGGGTCTAACTGAAGCCTCCTTTCGCATGCATTCAGGGCAATATCATCTACTTGGGCCATTCTGCAAGAAGGCAGAACCCAAGCCCTCCCGACAGATGCCCGTCTGGCTCAAAAGCCCTCCAGAGACCCCCACCCGCCCCTCAGCCCCGGTGTGGCAGTGATTTGTGTGCCTGACAGGGGGTCACCTTCCTTCCTTTCCCAGCGGTCAATGGTGAAGGCGGCCCCGCGGTCGAGGTGGGCGAGGGCGAGGCAGACCTGGCTCTGGGTCTCCAGAGCCTGGCTCTGCAGCTCCTCTCCATGATCATGAAGCTCCAGGCCCCTTGTTCCTCTTCCTCTCCCCTCCTCCTCCCCCGGGAGCGAGATGCCCGCACCAAGAGACCCCCACCTGCCCCTCAGCTCCTGTGATTTGTGTGTCAGACCTTCCTTCCTTTCCCAGCTCAATGGTGAAGGCGGCGCCAGGTGGGCGAGGGCGGCAGGGCCCCTTGTTCCTCTTCTCCCTTTGCCTCCTCCTCAAACCGCTCCCAGCGCCATGAAGGCCGGCAGGCCCCCTTCTCCCTCTTCCTTTTCCTCCTCCCCCCAGGAGCAAGGGCTCTTGGGAAATGGAGTCCCACCCAAAAGGCCGTGCACACCTATCAATCAAGAGGAGGAGCCTTGGACTACAATTCCCAGCCACTCGCGGGGAGGCGAGAGGAAACGGGGAAGCCAAAAGGGGTAGCAAGATGGAGAAGGAGGAGGAAGTATGTGTATATATGTACTGGCCCAGCCTCGCCTCCTGCTGCCACCTGTCCCGTCAATACAGGAGCTGAAAATAAGGGACAGGAGCTGAAAATAAGGGACACGAAATTTGGGGCTGAAATAAGGGACGTCCCTTAGAATAAGGGACATATGGCAACCCTATATATGAGGGACCTATCACGGGTTTACCTGAGGCATCCAGATGGATTTCCCAGTTTAATCTTGATTAATTAAACACATGGAAAGATCCGGACTTTAATGTAAGGAAATTACATTGGAAATTATTTATTTATTATTTATTTCACATATTTGTATCTTGGCCTTCTCACCCTAAAGGGGAACTCAGGGCGGCCTTACAGTAGGCAGTGATTCGATGCCAATACATATAAATATAAAAATAAATAAATACAATTAAAACCATACAATTAAATATTAATTATTCAAACATCAATTAAAATCATGTAATCCAGGTCAAAGACCAAGGCCTGTCCAATTGTCAATTCCACTAGTCCGTTATCCTTATTGCACTATTTACTGGTTGAATGCTTGGTCTCACAACCACGTCTTAAGCTTCTTCCTGAAAGACAGGAGGGAGGGAGCTGACCTTATTTCATTGGTGACGGAGTTCGATCGATGAGGGGCCACCACTGAGAAGGCCCTGTCTTTCGTCTCACCAAATGTGCTTGCAAAGGTGGTGAGATCAATAGCAGGGCTTCCACACATGATCTTAACTTCCGAGGTGGATCATAGAGGGAGATACAGACAGGTAAGCTGGGCCAGAACTATTTAGGGCATAATAGGCTAAAGCCAGCACTTTGAATTATGTTTGGAAGCAGACTGGCAGCCAATGGAGGAGCTGGTGCAACAGGGGAGTTGTGTGCTCCAGTGAGCAATCTGGCTGCTGCCCGTTGGACCATTTGAAGCTTCTGAACAGTCTTCAAAGACAACCCCACGTAGAGTGCGTTGCAGTAATCTATTCGGGATATAACAACAGCGCGGACCACCGTAGCTAAGTCTGACTTCCCAAGATACGGGCACAACTGTTGCACACGGTTCTGCGATCCCAGGGGTCAATCCCCACAACGATCTTGGTTCTTCAGGCTCCTGGAGCTTGAAGGAATGGGATGGCACCCCCACCCTCCCTTCCCAACCCTCCATTTACCCCAAAAATTTACCTGAGTGACCTGGCTGTGTACTCTGGTACATCAAAATCACAAGTTGGGAGTTTGGGCAGGGGGGCTTGTTGACCCGGAGGGCATGTTTCCCCCCCCCCCCCCAAGAGAAAGCCCAGGGTTTGCGGGGGGTGTCAGGTCTAAATCCCAGGTCATGTCTGGAAGGGCCATAAGAAAAGCAATTTATCACATCTGAGCAATAAATATTGTAATGGTAGTAAAAGAAATAGACTAAACAAACAGTTATGGTATAAATCAGTGCTGTCCAACTTCTTCTGGCCCAAGGGCCGGAAGAAGTGTCACTGATCACCTGGGGGGCCGCAGGTGATCAGTGAGCAGGGGCCGTGGCCACTCCCGGGGGCGTCGCCGCTCCTGGGGGCGTGGCCGGCCTCCTGTACGGCCCGCCCATTTTCAGGAGGGTTTCCCTGGGTGACGTTAGGCTGGGTGACGCCTGACGTCACCCAACCTATCGTCACCCAGGGAACCCTCCCGCAAGCCTGGATGGCTGGTGGGGGAAGCGAAGCGCGCTCGCTTTCCCGCCAGCCTTCCAGCCCGAGGAGGGTTTTTCGCTCGGCTCCTGTGTCTTTCTGCCCGGCTCCTGTGTCTCTCTGAGCAGAGGGACAGCCTTCCAGGAGTTGGGCTCCTGTGTCTCTCTGAGCAGAGGGACACGGGAGTTGGGCGCTCCCACCAGCCTGGATGGCTGGTGGGAGAAGCGAGAAGCGCTTTCCCGCTCGCTTCCCCGCCAGCCTTCCAGGCTTCTGAGGAGGACACGGGAATGGATGAAAACGCCAGCCTGATGGCTGCTCCTGTGTCTCTGAGCAGAGGGACACGGGAGCTGAGCAGAGGAAAGTTGGGGCCTCCCGCCAGCCTGGATGGCTGGTGGGAGAAGCGAGCAGCGCGGTTTTTCGCCCGGCTCCTGTGTCTCCCCCAGAGGAACACAGCCTTCCAGGTTGGATGGCTGGTGGGAAGGTTTTCCCCCGGCACTGGCGCCCCGGCTCCTGTGTCTCTCTGAGCAGAGGGACACGGGAGTTGGCCATCCAGGCTGGGCTGGTGGGAGAAGCGAGCGCCGCTCGCTTTCCCGCCAGCCTTCCAGTGGGATGCCCTTGTCTCTCTGAGCAGGGGAGGGAGTTGGGCGAAAACTCCGCCGGATGGCTGGTGGGACCCCGCGCTCGCTTCCCCGCCAGCCTTCCAGGCATTCCTGTGTCTCTCTGAGAGAGGGACACAGGAAGAAGAGCCTGGATGGCTGCAGGGGAGGAGGAGCTAGCTCTTCCTCCTCCCTGCACCGCCGGCACTGGCGTCTCGAGTGCCCCTCTCAAACCTGGAGGGCTCGTGGGAGCCGGCGCCTGGCTCCCCCGCCAGCCATCCAGGCTGGAAGGGAGGGAGGTGCCGTGGGGTACCCCCTCCTTCCAAGTTGCATCGGTGCCGGAGAGAGGGAAGAAGAGGGCGGTGCAGGGAGGAGGAGCTGGCTCACTTCCTCCTCCCTGCCCTGCCTCCCCTCCCCCCCCCGGCCTAAAAAATGGCGGCCGGGGGCATAGCGGGGGGCCGGAGCCAACAGGCTGGGGGGCCGTGTACGGCCCCAGGGCCGCCAGTTGGACAGCCCTGGTATAAATCGCAAAAAGAAGGAGGTTTAGCACTCCCTAACATTAAAAAAAATATTATGAAGCGAGTAGATTGAGACTGGTTACAGAAGGAATGATTAAAAAAGATGGGGTAGAATGGCTAAGAAATTACTCAGGAAAAGTGGAAAAAGAAATATGGAATATATTTTTTAAACAATTCACGAGGAAAGAAATTAGGGAAATTAGAAATCCAATGTTGAATAATATATTAGAAGTATGGAATAAATATAGGAGAATGTTAATAACGGATGGATCAGTAATAACCCCAATTGTAATGGAAAAGAAATTTCCAAAGAATTTAAAACAAATAATGGATAAAAAGTTAAGGGATTTTTTTTTAAGATAAAATGGGGGATTGGATAAAGGTTGGAATGAAGAAGGAAATGATTATGGAAGAATTTAGAGAAATAAAATTGACATGGTTCCATTGTTTACAATTAGAACAATGGTTTAAAAACTGGGAAAATAATTTAAAAAAGGAAGTAAGGTTAACCAATTCGAACAAATAATACAAAATGGGAGGGATGTAGAAGAGCATGAAAACATGAAAGGAATAACCAGTAAAATATACAAGATAATAATGGAAATAAAGGAAGGAAAAGCAAAAAATAATACCCTTAAGGAGGTTTGGGAGGAAGATTTAGGGTTAAAAATAAAAGATACAGAGTGGCAACAATTATGGAGACAAAGACATTTTAAAAATTTATCAATAAGGATTAAAGAAAATTATTATAAGTTAATATGGAAATGGTACCTTACACCAGTAAGAATAGCAAACATAAATAAAAACTACTCGAAAACCTGCTGGAGAGGATGCCAAGAAACAGGAACATATATATATATATATGTGGTGGCAATGTAAATATGTAAGTAAATTTTGGGAGAAGGTATTCAGAGAAATAGAAGATATAATGAATATTAAAATTGAAAGAACTCCTAGTATAGCCTTATTATCATTATATAATAACTAGCTGAACCCGGCACGCGTTGCTGTGCCCTATTTAGGAGATGCGAGGCAGTCTGGGTAAGCGTTGGAAATGATGTGGGCATGTGTTTTGTGTGTGTGTATATATGTGTATGTTTGTGTGTATGTATGTGTGTATGTGTGTGTATATATATGTGTGTGTATATGTGTGTGTATATATATGTGTGTATATATATGTATGTGTGTTTATATATGTGTGTATGTGTGTGTATGTGTATATGTGTATGTTTGTGTATATGTGTTTGTATGTGTGTATGTGTGTGTATATATGTGTTTGTGTGTATATATGTATATATATGTGTGTGTATATATATGTATGTGTGTATATATATGTGTATGTGTGTGTATGTGTGTGTATGTGTATATATGTGTTTATGTGTGTGTATATGTGTATGTGTGTGTAGATGCTCTGCTTCTCTCCAGCGCTCGCGGCCAGCGCAGAACGGGAGGCAATGGGCGGTTTTTGGGGGCTGTTTTTGGGGGGGTTGCAAGGTAGGTAGGGGTGTTTTCTTGTGCTATGTTTGTACCTCGTGGTCTGGGGGAATGTGTGTCGTGGGATGTGTGTTTCTGGGGGGTATAGTTTGGCCGTGTATAAAGGACATCCCATGACGACTCGATTTTTATATATATAGATAAACAATTGGGGGAAAAAGATAAAGATGCGAGAACAAACCTATTAACAGTAGCAAGATTGCTTATAGCAAGGAATTTGAAAACAGAAATAAATATACAAATAGAGGAATGGTACAAGGAAGTGTGGAAATTGGCAATAAATGACAAGTTAACATGTATATTAAAAGTAAAAAGAGGTATATGGAAACAAAGTGATTTTGATGAGGTATGGAGAAAATTTATTGAAAAAGGACTAAAAAAGAAAGAAGGAAAGTTGCCTCCAAAAGAAGAAATGAAATTTTGGACAAATGATATGTAAAAGCTATGGCTTGGGAAGGGGGGGGGGGGAAGCACAGTGGTGAGGGATATAAAATGTATAAGGAAAATAATGGCAGATGCCAAAGATTAAAGTACTGTATTGTAGCTAGTAATGAACATGAATCTGCTGTAAAATTGTGTGGACAATGATAAAACAATAAAAAATATTGTTTAAAAAAATCACATCTGAGCAATATTGCAATATCTGTAATCAACAAAATCTGGAAGCAGAAAAGAACACGTTTGTGCATGAGAGAAGAAAGGAGGAAATGCAGGCCCGTGGCAAAATTCAGCATCGCTAAACCACATGTTTGCATTGCGCAAATTGAGACATAGGTACCTCATTGTCATATCGCTGCAGTACATCTAGTTTTGCTTCCCGTGCTTACTAAAAATACAAGCAAACCTAGGCAGCTATATTTAACTCACAACATTACAAAATTAGTTAGCTGCTTCCAAGCTAATTAATTTCCCACAGAGCCTTTTATGGCAAATACGGTAGTCTCCTCCTGACTGTTGCAAAGGATATATGAGTTCCATGTGGAGAGAAAGGCATGGTGTAAATCAAAGGAAAGAAGGAAGGATTCAGCAAAGAGTAACAATTAGCACGAGGTGGAATTCATTATAATACAAATGATTCTTTTTTACACTATTTCACCCTTTTGTGATTTTTGAATCTAATTTATTATGATGAAGCTTGTATGTAGTCTTTGCAATGTTGTTAAGTGTTCCCAAATGTCAGCTCTTTCCCGCGTCCCTCAGGGTGATGGGAAGGATCTCCGATCAAGGACGCTGCCTTGACAATATTTGTTATGAATCGTCATGTAAATATCTGATATGCAAGATGTATTTTCAGTCACTGGACCAAATTTGGCACAAAAACCCAATATTCCCCAATTGTAATACTGGTGGGGTTGGGAGGGATTGAGTTTGCCATTTGGGAGTTGTAGTTGCTGGGATGTATAGGTCACCTACAATCAAAGAGGATTCTGAACTCCACCAACAATGGAATTGGACCAAACCTGGCACACAGAACTCCCATGACCAACAGAAAATACTGCAAGGGTTTGGGGGGCATCGACTTTGAGTTTTGGAGTTGTAGTTCAGCTGCATCCACTGTGAACTCAAACAATGATGGATCTGGAACAAACTGGGCACGAATACTCAATATGCCCAAATGTGAACACTGGTGGAGTTTGGGGAAAATAGACCTTGACATTTTGGAGTTGTAGTTGTTGGGATTTATAGTTCACCTACAATCAAAGAGCATTCTGAACTCCACCAATGATATAATTGGGTCAAACTTCCCACACAGAACCCACATGAGCAACAGAAAATATTGTGTTTTCTGATGGTCTTTGGTGACCCATCTGACACCTCCTCATGACTCTCTCCAGGGGTCCCAACCCCCAGGTTGAGAAACACTGAACTATAGGGAGTTGGCTTGATCTGTCAGGCCCCCAAAATAACACACAAACCAGATCTATGACGCTTTTGAATAGGAAAACAAACTTCAGGTGGGATTGGAAATGTGAGGCAAAAATTTAAAAGTAAAACATTCTGCTGTACCTTTGGAACTCGTTCTTGTGTGATATGTCTTTTAGGCCCTGGACAGGGGCGGTCCTACAGGTAGGCCAAGGAAGCGGCCGCATGGGGCGCCATCTGGGAAGGGGCGAATTCCCCCGCCCGCCGGGTGCCGGCGCCAGACAGCGTCCTGGCCCTGCCGATGTTCCTCAGGCAGCGCTGTGGCTGGCTGCTTTTGGGCCCCGGCTTGACGCCGCTTCTGGGCATGTGCAGAGGTTTTCGCGCAGGCACAGTTGCTCCAGAGCTGAAGTTGAGCGCAGGAGCAACTGTGCATGCGCGAAAACCTCCGTGCATGCCCAGTAGCTCCCTTGCGCAGAAGCCTGTAAGCAAAGCACTCCCTATCGGGCAGGCAGGGAGTGCTTCCCCTCTCCCTTTGTCTCCGCCCTGCCGCCGAATACGATGACCCAATTGGGCAGGCAGGGGGCGGAGACAAAGGGAGAGGGGAGTGGAGCCAAAGGGGTATTGGCAATGTATTGCCTCCTGACAGCCGCCACCGGAAGTAGTCGCTGCGTGCTGAGGCGAACTCCCTCGCCAGGCCCAATCACGCGCCCACCTCCCCCCCCCCCGCGTGCGCGCCAGCCAGGAGCATCAAGGAGAGACAGGCGCAACTGTGCAGGCAAATAGTAATATACAGTATAATATTTTATTTTACTTTATTTTGGGTTATTTGAGTTTTATAAGAGTAATGAAAATATTGAGTAGAGGAAAATTTTATTTAAATAAATAATTTTATTTATTATTTTAGAATAATAATAATCATATAATAGAATGTTATATTATATTATAATGTCAATATATTTTAATATAATTATATTGTAATGTAGTATAATATAATTATGATATAATATGGTATGAGTATGTACTATAATATATTGTATATACATTGATACAATATACTACTAATGGTATTGTGATATTATAATTGTATATTTGTTTTACATGGGGGGGCGCCAAAATAATTTGGGGGGGGCAAAATAATGTTCGCTTACCATATAAAATTACCTTAGACCGCCCCTGGCCCTGGATTCAATTATTTTGGCTGGATCTACACTGCCCTATACCCAGGGATCTAATTCTCAAATTATCTTCTTATCCCAGATTATCTAGCAGTGTCGACTCATATAATCCAGTTCAAAGCAGATAATCAGGGATCAGATCCTGAGATATAGGGCAGTGTAGATCCAGCCTTTGTTTTACAGCAGTTCTGATATTCTGGGAGTCATGTGATATGAATGATTATGGGTCTCTTCTTCTCTACCTTTCTATTCCCATACAGAGTGAAACCACGTTGCTTTTACTTCATTACTTGGGTTTTACTTTTTGTTTGAATTTATTTTGCCATAATTGCTTACCGGTAATTGTGCTGTCATGGTGCGTCGTCAGCAGGGTGCAATTATGGCAGCGCCCTCCATTTGCGAGAAGCATTGTAACGGCATCATTGTGCGATTTCAGTATTTTAGAAAAGGAGAAAATCGAACGGCATGCATATGCTATACAGAGTGGACACAAACAGGAGATGGGAGCAGGTGAGATGATGCAGCAAATTGAGTACAGGAAAGTGCATTGCCAAAGTAGTATCATAGTGCTGTTGGAGGGGAAAAAAGTGAAAGTGGTTGTTCCATACTGGTATGTTTTTGTTTGCTTTGTTTGTGTGTGTGTCAGGAGTGACTTGAGAAACTGCAAGTTGCTTCTGGCATGAAATAATTGGCCGTCTGCAAGGACGTTGCCCAGGGGACGCCCGGATATTTTGATGTTTTACCATCCTTGTGGGAGGTTTCTCTCATGTCCCCGCATGGGGAGCTGGAGCTGACAGAGGGAGCTCATCCGCACTCTCCCCGGATTCGACCCTAAGACCTTTCGGTCTTCAGTCCTGCTGGTGATATCGGAGGAGACCCTCTCCCCCAATAAAATATAGTAACTTAAAGTTTTGCTATGGACAAGGACATCAGGCTGGATAATAAGGGTTAAATCTTGGTCAATTTGCAAAGACACTAACAACAACAACAACGACCCTTCCAATGTTAGATAGTGTGTACATTTAGTCAAGGTTTTATGCCCTATATTCCATATATTTATAGCAGAAGGTAACAAATTTATTACTGAAAACCATGCCACAAAGTTATTTGACTTTTTTCCATCTGAGACACACCTGGGCTAGAGAATCAACTCTCCGAATGGTTTCCCATCTCAGTCAACGACTCACAAACAAAAGGGACTCCATGTTTGAGCTGAGAAACATTTACATATCCAGGCTAAAGGTTAGCCAAGAATAACATTATGCGTTCTAATCTTTCCCTTGCCATTCATTTCCACTTTTATGAACTTTTATGATATTTCACTGATCTATATGAACCTTTGATGGACCCTGGAGGGAGGGAGGGCTGGCATGATTCCTTCTGTAGTTTGCATGATTTTACCCTTATGAACTCCTTGTATGTTTTCCCTTCCCCATATCATTATCTATTATATAAGTGGGTTCACGTCATGTGATGTATACCTCAAACAAAGAAACCATACAACGCAGAAACACAATACTTGCCAACAGAAATAGGCCTCAAGCAAGGTACGTTTGTAGCAAAGAAACTTTCCCCCCCAAAACCTAAAAGGCCCCCAAAACAACGAGTAAAAATAAAACTACATTTACCAGCATCCTCCGGGGCAGCCAAAGACTCACCCAGCCTCTACATTCTGAACAACATGATTGGCTGCCAATAAGGGCGGATTTGCATAACTGCTGCACTGGCCAGCCAACATGAAAATTCCGATCCATAATAAACTGCCAAAACAGAATAAGGAAAAGGCCTGAGCCAATCCCCAACACAAACACCCAAATCACTTCCAACCGAAAATTTACAACCCAAAAAATCACAGACCACGCCCAAAATTGACAGGCTTCGTTAACTTGATTTCCGTAACTAGCCCTCACTCACTGGGAAGCTGTTTACGCTCTGAATTGACAGTAAGACTTCATTAACTTGATTCTCCCGACTAGGCCTCAGCTCATTGGACATTGTGTATGGCCTGAATTGACAGTAAGGCTTCATTAACTTGCTGTTCCTAACTAGGCCTCAGCTCATGGGACATTGTGTATGGCCTGAATTTACAGTAACCTACCTTGGCACACAGAGCCCCGACCATGCATGATGGGACATGAAGTACCACCATGGAAAATGGGATTTGTAGTACTTCAAAACCCATCATTCCCCACAGACCACTGTGGCCCAGAACCAAGACCAATAAAGACCCAACTTGGCACACCCTGCCCCCCATGACCCACACTCCATCCAACTGCAGTTTAAAGGAGGGCACACCGTGGATGATTGCACTTTCTCGCATCTCCTAAAAAGGGCACAGCAACGCGTGCCGGGTACAGCTAGTATGAAATAAGAAGAAAAAGCCACTTTTTGTATGGATCCAGCACCACGTGGCTTCAGGAAGTCCCCTCATGCTTCCTGAGCTACTAATCCCCTAACAAAAGGTCTCACCAAAAACTCTTTGCATGAACAATAAAGTAATGGCTCTTATCATCCCAGCCTCGGAGGGCCAAAAGGCTAGCCCACCTGAGAGATGAGACCTATGGACTATTTAATCGCCTCACACAAAGGTATTTTCCTGTCTGCGAGGAATTTGGGATCACCGCCGTTTCTTTTCCTTTATGTCCACACTTCTGGCCGAAACTGATCCAAGATATCATCTATAAATCCCATATCCACGACTTAAGGACAACAAAAGCGCCTGACTTTCGAGTCAGACAAAGATGTATTCTCCAGGAACTTGCACAATAGAAAAGCCAGCTTGAGGGCTAAAATAACCAATTGCTGAGCCATTTTGCAAACATGAGTCATTTAAACCAGTCAACTGAACATTTCTTCATTGTTTCCCTGTTGCCCGCCTCCCTTCCACCCAATTGGCTGCGAGGCCAAAGTAGGGCTCAGGACGCCATTGACTTTCCTGCTGGCTTGTTGGCGTCACAGCCAGTCATAACAATGCCAGCTTTTGGGGGGGGGGGGAGGGGAGTGGGAATTTTTGAATCTAACATTTTTATTTTATCTATATATATAAAGGAAGAGTCGTCATGGAAAGACCATCCCAAACAGAGAAACCTTACAACGCAGAGACACCAAACTTGCCAACAGAAATAGGCCTCAGACAAGGTACGTTTGTAGCAAAGAAACTTTCCCCCCAAAACCTAAAAGGCCCCCAAAACAACAAGTAAAAAACAAAGTACATTTCCCAGCATCCTCCGGGGCTGCCAACCACTCTCCCAGCCTCTACATTCTGACAACATGATTGGCTGCCAATAAGGGCGGATTTGCATAACTCCTGTACTGGCCAGCCAACATGAACATTCCGAACCATAATAAACTGTCAGAGGAGGATAAGGCAAACGGCTGAGGCACAAACACAAACACCCAATTCACTTCCCACAGAAAATTTACACCCCTACAAATCACAGACCACGCCCAAAATTGACAGTAAGGCTTCATTAACTTAATTTCCCTGACTAGGCCTCATTTAATGGAATGCTGTTTACGCTCTGAATTGACAGTAAGGCTTCATTAACTTGATTCTCCCGACTAGCCCTCAGCTCATGGGACATTGTGTATGGCCTGAATTTACAGTAACCTACCTTGGCACACAGAGCCCCTATGACCCACGCTACATTCTACTACAGTTTGGAGGAGGGTGGACCATGGATTATGGGACTTGAAGTACCTCCATGGATAATGGGATTTGTAGTACTTCAAAACCCATCATTCCCCACAGACCACTGTGTCCAAGAACCAAGACCGATAAAGAGCAAACTTGGCAAACAATACACCCATGACCCACACTCCATCCGACTGCAGATTAGAGGAGGACACACCATGGATAATGGGATTTCAAGTACCTCCACTCACTTCCAAAGTACCCCACCCACACATGCATCAACCTGTACATCAACACAGCAGACGGAAAGACAAAAAACATTGTATATCCACAAGCTATGCAGAACGCCAGCAACACCACACAACAACAACTCCACAGGACTCCAACATCCCACCCACCAAAACAACCCACAACAACACAGCCGTGACCCCAACAACACCATAACTAACAACAACTCCAACCCTTACATACTCAGACTTCCTCGCATCTCCAAAATAGGGCACAGCAACGCATGCCGGGTACAGCTAGTTTCCTCTAAAAACTGGATTGTTTTGCCTTGTGGGTTGTGTTGGCTTTGGCAAATGATTGCAGTTTGACATCTGCTCCAGCTGGAACGAAATAAACATCTCGGTGGCGTTCTCTTCAACTTGGTGAGATATATTCTGGAATATTGGCTTCTCTTTTCTCACCAGGCTACCCACAATGGCTTGGGCCTAATCCACAGCCATTCTAAAATACTCAACAACACTGGCACAAGGGTTTAACCCATTGCGCCACCAGGGGCTCCAGGTTGTTTGCTTAAAAAATGGAATTGCTGCAAGACACTAGGCTCATGTAGTAAAGTAGTTAAAGCAAGATCGCAGTGCCATATTAGTATAATGTGTTTTGTATGACAATAGGCAAAGTGTACTAAAAAGGGGCACCGTTCCATTATATGTGCAGAGTTCACTAGGGGGCACTAGGGAGAGAAAGATAGTCCATTTTATGGTTATTTCCCCTCCGCCTTCCCCATATAATAAACAAGGAATGTTTCCATGACAGGGACATTATTTATTTATTTTGTATCAGCAGCATTACATAAATTAATATACAAACTGAAAAAAGATAGAAGGTGTGCAGACGGCTAAATATCTTTTGACCAAAAACGGGCAATAGCAACGGCATTGTCGGAAGCCTCCAAGAATTCCTCCTCTGCACATGAGGCTAGACACAATGGACAGGCATACAGATGCGGAGTTGTCTGTTTTGTTCCACAGTCACATAAGGCAGTGTTTCCCAACCAGTGTGCCGGGGCACACTAGTGTGCCGTGAGCGATCATCAGGTGTGCCGTGGGAAATTGGAACCTCCAAGGGAGGGGGGGGGGGAGACAGAGTCTAGTGTGTTGAAGTATAAAAACCCTAAGAAACCTACCTCAATAAAGGCACAAAATTACAAACACCCCCCTCCCCCCCCGTTGTCTACTTGGTCTCTCCCTCTCCATGCATTGGGAAGGCCCGCCTCCCTTTCCCCAAGTAGAGACCTCCTCTTGCCTCCTGGGGGTTCTGTGTGGGACGTTTGGCCCAGTTCTATCATTGGTGGAGTTCAAAATGCTCTTTGATTGTAGGGGAACTATAAATCCCAGCAACTACAACTCCCAAATGTCTAGGTCTATTTCCCCTGAACTCCATCTGCGTTCATATTTGGGCATATTGAGTATTCATGCCAAGTTTGGTCCTGATCCAACATTGTTTGAGTCCACAGTGCTCTCTGGATATAGGTGAACTACAACTCCAAAACTCAAGGTCAATGCCCGCCAAACTCTTATAGCATTTTCTCTTGGTTATGGGAGTTCTGTGTGGGAAGTTTGTGTCTTTCTGCCATTCCTGCCAGGATATCTATCTATGTTGTGTTCATCAAAACAGGCCCAGGTTTCACGCTGAGTGTATAAATACATTTTAAAAACATTATTAACTATATGTATTACTGTGTCAGAGTGTCATTTTGTGTCATTTTGGTTGGTGGTGTGCCCCAGGATTTTGCAAATGTAAAAAGTGTGCCGCGGCTCAAAAAAGGTTGGGAAACACTGACATAAGGTATGGGATTCTTTGAAGTAGTGCCATTTTGCCAGGTTGACTTTTAACCTGCCCACTCCGCTTCTGAGTTGATTCAGGGACTTCCAAGTTGCCCATTCTTGGTTTGCCCCTGGAGGAAGACCCTCGCCCGGGGGCGGGGGCAATCCGGTTGGAATTTCCTGGTTTAGCTGCCCAGAGGGATACTCTTGCTGTTGCTGGAGGGACGCCGAGAGGAGTGGTAGCCAAGCAATGGATGGCTTTCACAGTGTTCAACCTTATTTCTTTCACATTTAGCAGCAACTTCCCGTCGCACATCCGGGGGAGCAATGCCAGCGACCTTGTAGAGTTTATCAACAGGTGTTGACAGGGACATGGGTGGGAGGAATAACAGGAAAACAGGGTGAAATGGTTTTACTCCTTCAACCCACCCTTCACCCCCATAAAATGGACTATCCTTTTTTCCCCGAGTGCCTCCTCGTGGCCTCCGCCCGGATAATAAAACAGTATCTAAGAATGTAACAACAACAACAACAACGTGTGGATCATCGATTTTGGAATCCCAGGGGACAGCAGAATTGACGAGAAGCAACTGGAAAAGCTGACATGATACGAGGATTTAAAGATCGAACTGCAAAGACTGCACAAGACAGTAAAGGTGGTCCCAGTGGTGGTCGGCACCTAAAGACCTTGGCCTGCACTTAAAAACAATCGACGGTGACAAAATTACCATCTGTCAGCTGTAAAAGGCTACCCTACTTGAAGGTGCTTGCATTATTCGCCAATACATCACACAGTCCTAGACTCTTGGGAAGTACCCAAAATGTAATCCAATACAACAGCTAGCATACTGATCTCGTTTGTTGTGTACTAATCTTGTTGTGTATCTAATAATTTATTTATTTATTTATTTGTTCAATCTTATATTCCGCCCCTCCCGGCCGGCTCGGGGCGGTTTACATACATGTTAAAATGCACTGTAAGACAGTGATACATCATAAAAACGACAAAAATAAAAGTTGCAAATGGTGCAACAACAGTAATAGCAGACAGTTACAATCTCCAGGGGCTTCAATCGAAGGCAAGCCTGAACAACACAGTTTTGCAAGCCCTTCGGAATGGGATAAGCTCTGCCATAGCCCGGACATCATCTGGCAGTACATTCCAGAGCATTGGGGTAGTGACTGAAAAGGCTCGTTGCCTCGTGCTGGAGAGATGGCAGGAGCGGACAGATGGTGCCGTTAAAAAGTTGCACTCTTCCAAGCGCAGTGATCTCAGGGGAACATACGGGGTGAGGCGGTCCCTCAGATACACCGGCCCCAGACCATGTAAGGCCTTGAAGGTCAGAACCAACACCTTGAAGACAATTCGGTACTCAATTGGAAGCCAGTGCAATTGCCGTAGGATGGGCGTGATGTGCTCTCTTGCCGGCGCTCCCGCCAGCAAGCGAGCTGCAGCATTTTGCACCAGGTTGAGTTTCCGAATTGTCGACAAGGGGAGGCCTATGTAGAGGCCGTTACAGTAGTCTAACCTCGAGATGACAGTCGCTTGGATTACCATGGCAAGGTCGTCCCTAGACAGGTAGGGGGCCAGTCGCCTAGCCTGTCGCAGATGGAAGAATGACGTTTTGCTGACCGCGGAAACCTGGGCCTCTATGGCCAGCAATGGGTCCAACTGAACCCCCAGGCTTTTGATCAAGCATGAGGGACTCAGCTGCTCGCCATCCAGGGTAGGCAACAATAATAATAATAATTTGATTTCCCCTGGCCTATCCTTGTGACTTGAGGCAGATTACAACATAGCTAAAACACATATTCATTATATAAAATCACAGGCTGTACCCGCCACGCGTTGCTGTGCCCTATTTAGGAGATGCGAGATGTAAGGGTTGGAAATGATGTTACTTACGGTCTTGGTGGGGCCATGTAGGCATGAATTGCGCACTTTCTATGTGTGCTCCAAATGATGTCATCTGGAAGCATGAGTTGTATTGTCTTATATAGCGGAGGAAGTGTTTTGATTCTGGAATGTGTCCGCTCAGCAAAGTCTGTAGTGGTTGTGGAGGAGTGGCAAGTGGTGGTAGAGAGACTTTACCGGCTAGGCAGCACATTCCTGTTGTTTCTGCTGGGTATTTCAGGGCTTTGCAGTGTGTGCAGATGTGCGTTAGGGTGCCAATGTCGGCCTCTGGCACCATGCTGTAGTCTTCTGCAGCGTTGTATCTGAAGGCTAGGCGCTGGAAGTGGTTGTGGTGTTTTTGAAGTTTGTTTTCTGTGTTGCGACGTCATGCTTCTACGCTCCTTGCGCGCTGCTGTTGTGTTGCATTTCTGCGTCTTTGTTGTTCCTGGCTGCGTGCTTCTTCTTGTCGTGCAGTTCTTTGCATTTGGTTCTCAGCTGTGCGTCGTGCAGTGACCTGTTGTCTGTGTCTCTGCTGCGCAGTGTGTTTCTGTTCTGGCGTTTGTTCTGCCCTTTTTTGTTTGATGTATGTAGCGTTGTGAGTGTGTCGTCCGATGCTGTTATTTTTATAAGGCATGGCTTGTCTTTTGGGTCAGTTTATGTCTGTGTGGAAGGAAGGCATGGTTTTAGTTTGTGGTGTTTGTAGGTGTTGTGTGTACGGGGTCCCGTAAGGTTGGTGGGATAGGTTGTGATTGGAAGTTGTGTTGTGTTGTGTGGGTAGGAATTTGCTGGAGAATTGCTCCCTCAGAGTTTGGTTTTGGCAGTTTAACCCTCAAACACCAACTGAAATCTCTCAGCATTCTATCCTAGCCTTGGATGGCTCTTGCCAGCGTTGCTATGGTTACAGCAGTTATGCAAATCCGCCCTTATTGGCAGCCAATCATGTTGTTCAGAATGTAGAGGCTGGGTGAGTCTTTGGCTGCCCCGGAGGATGCTGGTAAATGTAGTTTTATTTTTATTCGTTGTTTTGGGGGCCTTTTAGGTTTTGGGGGGGAGTTTCTTTGCTACAAACGTACCTTGCTTGAGGCCTATTTCTGTTGGCAAGTATTGTGTTTCTGCGTTGTATGGTTTCTTTGTTTGAGGTATACATCACATGACGTGAACCCATTTATATAATAGATGTATCAAAATGTATTTCTACAAAATGCATGTATTAAAACACACAGAGCAAAGATTAAAATATTCTGAGTTTAAAATTCACAGTCCATAAATCCATGAATCCTTCCCCTTTTGTCCTGGTAATATTAAAACCCTTTTATACTAATTGCAGGTATATATTTCCCCTTCCCAATAGGTCAGGGAATCAATGCTACTGATGGACATTTCAAATGACATTTCCTTTTGTAGTGGAGGCTTCCCACTGACCTGCATTCCTCGATTATGGCCCCTTCTACACAGCTGAATAAAATCCCACATTTTCTGCTTTGGACTGGAATATATGGCAGCATGGACTCAGGTAACCCAGTTCAAAGCAGATATTGTGGGATTTTCTGCCTTGATATTCTGGGTTATATGACTGTGTAGAAGGGCCCTACATTTCTTACAACTTGATTGAATCCAAACGTAAAATACTTGTCACAACAGGAGAATGGATTGGGCCAGGGCAGGCATTGTTTCTCAGTGACAAAGTCATCATTAAGTTGTCCTAATGTTCTTACTCATTTCCCTCTCTGATTGGAATATATACATAGCTATATGTGTGCACACGCAAACATATGTGAATGTGCTCCTGCCTCAAAGGAATAATGTATTGTATCTGAACCATATCATTCTGATGTTGACAAAGAAAGTTGATAAGACCAACGGAAAGTGTTTGCAGTACCTGTGAGTTCTCTGTCCTGGTCCTGAAGCCAAGAATGAGCGAAGATTGGTCTTGGCCTGTACAAATATGGGCTCTGTTAAAGTAAAAGCACGAAGGTTTGACAAGGGGCTTTCAGGCAGTGTTTCCCAACCTTTTTTGAGCGACGGCACACTTTTAACATTAAAAAAATCCGGGGGCACACCACCAACCAAAATGACACAAAATGACACTCTAACACAGTAATAGAACGGCTGGGGGATGTTGAGCTGCTGGGAGCAGCTGCTGGGAGTGCCGAAGCCAGGGAGGAGCCAGGCCACACCATGCCCGCCCCTCCCCTGGCTTCAGTTCTCCCACAGCCGCCAGCCTTGAGGGTGCAGTGCCAAGCCAGCATTGTGCTGGCTCTGCCACCGCTGGCTTGGCACTACCCCCTCAAGGCTGGCGAAGCTGTGAGGGCGCTTAAGCTGGGGAGGGGGCGGAGCCAGGCCACGCCATGCCCCGCACCTCCCCCGGCTTCAGTTCTCCCACAGCTTCACCAGCTTTGAGGGGGCAAGCCAGCATTGTGCTGGCTCTGCCATCGCTGGCTTGGCACTGCCCCCTCAAGGCTGGCGAAACTGTGGGAGTGCTGAAGCCGGGGAGAGGGGGCGGAGCCAGGCTGCGTCATGCCCCCCCTCCCCCCGGCTTCAGCTCTCTCACAGAGGAGGAGCATGAGCAGTGAACGGGCTTCAATAGGCGGGGCTCCTCCGCGCGGCTTTAACAAGCAAGGGGCGGGAGTCATGGCAGATTGGAGGCTGGTTGGGGAAACGGCCGAAGGAGGTGGTGCCCCGTTCCATTCTTCTTTTTCTTTGCGGGCCCCCGTCCCTTCATCCTCCTCTCTCAAGCAGCAGGAGTTTGGCAGGAGGAGGGGGAAGGGGGGCAGAGAGCTTTTCTCGTGGCACACCTGATGATCTCTCACGGCACACTAGTGTGCCACAGCACACTGGTTGAGAAACACTGCTTTAAGGTAAAGGTAAAGGTTTCCCTTGACATTAAGTCGAGTAGATTCTTGACTCTGGAGGGTGGTGCTCATCTTCATTTGTAAGCCAAAAAGCTGGAGTTGTTCGTAGACTCCTCCAAAGTCAAGTGGCCAGTATGACTGCATGGATCGCCATTACCTTCCTGCATGTTTTCGAACTGCTAAGTTGGCAGAAGCTGGGGCTAACAGCGAGAGCTCATCCCGCTCCCCAGATTCGAACCGCCAGCCTTTCGGTCAGCAAGTTTAGCAGCTCAGCAGTTTAACTCGCTGCTCTACCAGTGGGACCTGGTAAATTACTTAATTTTTTTAATGCATGACAAATTTAGTATCTTAAAGGTCTGCTAGTAAAATGTCGCTGCTCTACAAGGGCATATAGCTTAGCACAGGGCTTCTTAAACTTTTTCCTCTCGCAACTTCTTTCTGTCCAAGAAATTTGTATGTGACCTGACCTTGGATATATATATATATATATATATATATATATATATATGTGTGTGTGTGTGTGTGTGTGTGTGTGTGTGTATAATAGGTATACAAATCAAACACTGCACAACTTTCACCAGGGGTTGGCTTGATTGTAAACAAAGAGGTGTGTTTAATCACATGATATGGGACTGTGGTAGAGCACAGGCATACTGGGAAATGATTGAAGGAGAAATTAATAGAATATTACATCTTCCAATCATAATGGCCAATAGAAATGTAGTACACGCAAGGATAGCAGGAGTTTATAATGTGCAAAAGGAAAAGGTGGTTGACAAATTAATAGTGTGTGCTCAAATTGTTTTAGTGAAGGGTTGGAAAGATAAAACAAAGTGGGCTTTGACAAATTTGTATATTATACTATCCATCCCCTTCCACAAAATGCTTCCCAAGAGGTTTAACACAATTGACATGGAGTGCTGGTGCTTTTCAAGTATACATCTACTAGCTGTACCCGGCCCACGTTGCTGTGCCCTATTTAGGAGATGTGAGAAAGTCTGAGTATGTAAGGGTTGGAATTGATGGTACTTATGGTCTTGGTGGGTTCATGGCTGTGTTGTTGTGGGTTGTTCTGGTGGGTGGGATGTTGAAGTCCTGGGGAGTTGTCGGTGTGTGGTGTTGCTGGCGTTCTGCAGAGCTTGTGGATATACAATGTTTTTTGTCTTTCTGTCTGCTGTGTTGATGGAAAGGTTCTGTGGTTTCCCAACTCTGGATTTGAAAAAAGAAACTGTGTTTCTGTTCTGCATTTGTTCTGCCCTTTTTTGTTTGATGTATGTAGTGTTGCGAGTGTGTCGTCCGATGCTGTTCTTTTTAGGAGGCATGGCTTGTCTTTTGGGTCAGTTTCTGCCTGTGTGGAAGGAAGGAATGCACAACACACCAAAAGAATGAGGCTATGGTGCCTAAATTACAGTACAACACAAAAGGAAGGGAAGTATCAGGCCACTTCCTGGTTTGGCGCGCCGTCCTTGCTGCCAGGAGCCTCCACCATCTGGGGGGGCTTCTCATCGATTCTCAGGGGCATTTGCCCCCACCGAAGGGTCACCCTAATTTGGGTCTCCCTCCGACCTCCCCCTCCGACCCATTTGGGGCAGAGGGGCCTCTGCAGCCGCGCTTGGGCATCCGCATAGCGGCGGCCCGTTTCACAGGCGGCTCTCAGCCATTGCTGCTCCTCCATCCAGCCTCCAGGCCGGCGCCTCGGATCCTTGGGGCCTGCCGTATGTACTACAACACCGGGGGTTTTTTCCTTATCTTTCGCCCAGGGAGCGCCCTCATCTGAGGAGCCCCTGCTTGCCATGTTATGTTTGTATTTCACTCATGCTTATATTCTTTGTGTTATGGAGATACCTTTGTGAATGCATTCAGTGTATCCGTGGGTTATGCTTTGTATCTATGATATAGTGATTATTCACTGGTTAGTACTGCTGGGGAGGCTCATTGCCTCAACATTTCTTCATTTTGGGACTATAATAAATGCCTATTTATTTTTGCTTATGACCTGTACTGGTCTTGCATTGCATTGAGTATCTAGGATATTCCCTCCTGATACTTCCCTTCCTTTTGTGTTGTACTGGAAGGAAGGAATGGCATACAAATGGGTTGAGCAGTAGACGAAAGGTTGTGTTATGTGCGTATTGTGTTGTGTGTAGGTATTACTTTTTTGGTGAGGTAGTAGGCGTGTGGTGGAATTGTGGGTGGTAGTATGTTGTTGAATGCTTGTGTGGGTGGGGTATTTTGGGTGTTTGTGTGTGTTTGTAGAGTATCAGTGCAGTGTTGTGTTGTGTTGTGTTTGGAGTATAGGTGGAGTTAGTTTTTGTTTGAGGTGGTGGTAGGTGTTGGGTCCCGTAAGTTTGGGGGGATGGGTTGTGATAGGAAGTTGTGTTGTGTTGTGTGGGTAGGAATTGCTGGAGAATTGCTCCCTCATAGAGTTTGGTTTTGACAGTTTAATTACTCAGCATTCTATCCTAGCCTTGGCTGGCTGTGCCCAGCATTACTATGGTTACTCAGCCTCCCTGCATTCTGTGTGGACCGATGTTGGCCAATGGGTTTAGCTGGCTGCCGCAGAGGATGCTGGGAAATGTAGGGTTTTTTGTATCGTTGTTTTGGGGGCCTTCTAGGTTTTTTGGGGGGGGAGTTTCTTTGCTAAAAACCTTCCATGTTTGAGGCCTATTTTTGTTGGCAAGTTTGGTGTCTCTGCCTTGGAAGGTTTCTCTGTCTCTGTCAGTCGTTCGACGACGGGACCTCCTTTATATAATAGACTAGCTTGGGGACCCGGCGGTGCCCGGGTCATTTGAGAAGTGTAGCAGGATGTAGAGTGAGTCATAGGGGCTGTGTGTGGCAAGTTTGGTCTGTATTGGTGAATGGATGAGGGTTGCATTGTTTTGAGGAAGTGAGTGAAGGTACTTCAAGTCCCAACATCTGTGGTCCGTGTCACACAAAACTGCACCAGGATGTAGAGTGGGTCATGAGGGCTCTGTTTGCCAGGTTTGGTCTTGATCAGTCATTGGATTAGGTTTGTAGCAGTCTTGGAAAGAGAGGGAAGGTACTGCAAGTCCCATCATCCATGTTCTGCCCCCCTCCAAACTTCAGTAGGATGTAGAGTGGGTCACTGGGGCTCTGTGTGCCAAGTGTGGTCTTTATCGGTGTTTGTTGGGGGCCGCAGTGGTCTGTGGGAACAGAGGGGTGTGAAAGTACTACAAATCCCATCATCCATTGTCAGTCCTCCCCTGAACCTCACCAGGACGTGAAGGTAGTCATGGGGGTTATGTGTGCCAAGTTTGGTCTCGATCAATAATTGGATAATGGTTGCAGTGGACTTGGGAAGTGAGTAGAGGTACTTCAAGTCCCATCATCCATGGTCCACCCTCCTCTGAACTGCACCAGGAGATAGAGTGGGTCATGGGTATTGTGTGTGCCAAGTGTGGTCTGTATTGGTCCGTTTTGGAGGCCTCAGTGGTCTCTTGTAACCAAAGTGTTTGAAAGTACTACAAATCCCATAATCCGTGGGTCATGTCCCTCAAACTGCACCAGGACGCAAAGGGGGTCAGGGGGTTATGTGTGCCAAGTGTGGTCTTGATTTGTCATTGGATGAGTGGAGCAGTGGTCTCAGGAAATGAGTAGAAGTACTTCAAGTCCCATCATCCATGGTCCACCGTCCTGCAAACTGCAGCAGGATGTAGAGCGGGTCATGGGGGCTCTATGTGCCAACTTTGGTCTTGATCAGTCATTGGATGAGGGTTGCAGCGGTCTCGGGAAATGAGTGAATGTACTTCAAGTCCCATCATCCATGGTCCACCCTCCTGCAAACTGCAGCAGGATGTAGAGTGGGTCATGGGGCTCTATGTGCCAAGTTTGGTCATGATCAGTCATTGGATGGGGGTCGCAGCGGTCTTGGGAAGTGAGTGTAGGTACTTCAAGTCCCATCATCCCTGGTCCGTCCTTCTCGAACCTGAAGCAGGATGTAGAGTGGGTCATGGGGGCTGTGTGTGCCAAGTTTGGTCTCGATCAGTAATTGGATGAGGGTTGCAGTGGACTTGGGAAGTGAGTAGAGGTACTTCAAGTCCCATCATCCATGGTCCACCCTCCTCCAAACTGCACCAGGAGATAGAGTGGGTCATGGGGGTTGTGTGTGCCAAGTGTGGTCTGTATTGGTCCTTTTTGGTGGCCTCAGTGGTCTGTGGGAACCAAAGTGTTAGAAAGTACTACAAATCCCATAATCCGTGGGTCATGTCCCCCAAACCGTACCAGGACGTAAAGGGGGTTAGGGGGGTTATGGGTGCCAAGTTTGGTACAGGTCCATCACCTGCGCTGTTCGCTGTGGCCTGTGAAAGTGGCTGCCAATCAGAACGCTGCCACATTTCCGCCCTTCCGCCCTCCGCACACATACAAACATTCCGTTTTATTAAGGTATACAGAAGAAGATTACTAGGACTTTTGTAATTTGCACAATTTGTTGACTGAGTTGCAGCCATTACCACTAAAATGGATCCATTGCAAATTAAGGAAAGAAAATCTGTTTGAGATGAGTGGTTTATTATGGAGAAGAATCAAGTGTAGAACGTAATGTGTGTAAAGAGAAAAAATCGCAACCTTGGTTATACAGTCAAGATTATATGAAATTTGATAATATAATATGTATGGAACTCTTATAAGGGGTTGGTTTAACCTGTGCTTTGCTAGTAAAACTGAATGACTGTGTCGCGGAAGGATGCTTGTTTGAAAAGTTTGGAAAGCTCTGAAGCCTCTTCTATGGGCCCTTCCAGGCTGTATATCCCAGGATATGATCCCAGGCTTTCTATTTATCCCAGATTATCTGGCAGTGCGGATTTATATAATCCAGTTTAAAGCAGAAAACCTGGGTTCAGATCGTTGGTTATTGGGCCTGTCTGCAAGGGCCCTACACTGTCATATAAAATCCAGATTATCTGCTTTGGACTGGATTATATGGCAGTGTAGACTCATATAATCCAGTTCAAAGCGGATAATGTGGATTATCTGCTTTGATGATCTGGATCAGGGGTGCTCACACTTTTTCAGCATGGGAGCTACTGATTAAAGAACCAAGTCCCAAAGATCACCTACCCAGAAATGTAAAATGTATAACTATTTTCTTATTTATTTATTTATATTTATTATTCATTTTTATGTACCGCTCCTTCCAGCAGGCTCGGGACAGTTTACGTAAAATGAAGTTATAAAACATCAACATTTCAATTTAATAACAACAATATAAAACAGAGCATAAAAATACATCCAACCACCCCATTTCTCCCACACTGCCATATTACCACACATATTATCAGCCAGAAAGTAAGAAGAGAGGCTTTTGAACTGCAAGCCCATTTAATACTCAGCAAGGTAAACAAAGGGACATGCAAAAATACATCAAAATGAAGCAGAACCGGGAGTTCTAGAACTCCAAGTACCAAGTTAACCTTACCAACGCTGCCCGAACGTGCGGATACTTGGATGAGGGAGAACACGTGACAACTGTGAAGTAGGGTGAAAAGCAAAAAGGTTTATTTACTGGCACCAGCTGGTGGGTATTTGCCAGCAGAACACAGCTGCAGGTAGGGGCAAAAGACCCCGATACATCTCATACAAAGATATTTATACCTCAATGGAGTCCATCCAGTTAAACCCACCCCTTCTTTATGGTTAAAACAATCATAATTGGCTGGTGATTACTGTTGTTACATGGCATTTCATTAATCCAATAAACACTGCACAAATCATTTACATCATTTCTCTGTCATCACTAAATATGAGAACAATAGCCATCTATAAAGTATTCTTTTTCTCACAGTGCAAGCTATCAATGTTGAGCCTCTCTCTGTTCTTTACTTGCAACATTAGTTCCGGGCTTCCTGCCAGCAGTGAAGAAGCTCGGACTTTTGCCATGCGCAATGGTGTTTTCCATTCACATTAAGAATCCCATTAACTTTCATAGCTCAAACTGCACTGTTTCCCACTCATCTAGTCTATATGGTTTAAATTGGCACAGAGTGTATTAAAATGCATTTAATCAGGGTGTTAGTCTTCCATAGCATGTGCCTGTCTGATTCCAGACACCAAAACCCTCTTTTTCAGAGTTGACACGCAAGTAGCATCACTCTCTGACTGTACTTTTTATGCTC